>JAPYXV010000019.1:13992-122390 GCA_028533065.1 Trachops cirrhosus | reverse complement strand
CAGATAAGGTCAAGTTAAAAGAGTTCATCATCACCAAACCCTTATTATATGAAATGTTAGAGGGACTTATCTAAGAAAAGGAAGATCATCAAAAATATGAACAGTAAAATGACAACAAACTCACAACTACCAACCAAACCTATCAACAACCAAACCTAAAAAAACAAAATCAAAAACAAACTAAGCAAACAACTAGAACAGGAATAGAATCACAGAAATGGAAATCACATGGAGGGATATCAGCAGGGAGGGGGAGGGGTGAGAATGTGTGAAAAGGTACAGGGAATAAGAAGCATGACAGGTACAAAATAGACAGGGGGAGATTAAGAATAGTATAGGAAATGGAGAAGCCAAAGAATTTATATGTACAACCCATGGGCATGGACCCATAAGGAGGGGGGGAACACTGTTGAGAGGGGTTGCAGGGCAGAGGGGAATAAAGAGGAAAAAATGGGACAATTGTACTAGTGTCATCAAGAAAAAATATTTTTAAAAAAGAATTCAGGAAAGAACCAATGACAGGGAAGTCCAGTTAGAAACACATGTATGTATATATTAGCAGTGAGAGGAGGAAGGGAAGTTCGCTCATGGACACAGAGAAAGAGGGGTCAGCAAAAGTCACAGGACTGGCAGAGTGTGTCACGAAAGCCAGGGGGCAGGTAAGTCACAGAATAAGGGAGTGACTAACCAGCAGAAGGGTCAAGAAAAATGAGGACTGAAAAACACTATTGGACTCATAAGAGGAGGAAATGTCAGGTGTTTACTCTAAAATGTGGTGGGGGACACTCACCAGTGGTCAAGTCAGGATCTTCAGTGGTTTGTTCTTCTTCTTCCTTGTCAGTCTCCAATGTCCTAAAATCTTCCATCACTGAGACTAAGGTGAAAGAAACACGTGATCTGCACACCAGTGTGTATGCGCCGTGTGTGCACCCACAGAATCACCCAAAGCAGCAAAGGGGCTTGGAAACCAAATTAAGTGATCCTTACTAGAAAACAACAAGGTCCTTTTGGAACTTCTGAATTCTCCCAAAATTAGTTGCAAATGGTCTGGCTTACCTGCCTTATTCTTTAAGGTAAATGTTTATTGGACATTTACTCTGCTCTGGGCCTTAAACTGAGTATTTGGTATATGTTATTTCTCACCACCACAGCTCTGAGCAAACAGAGTTTCAGAGAAGTTAAGTAAATTGTCTAAAGTCCTGCTACAAATCAGTGGCCAAGCCAAGAAACTCAGAACCTGAAATTAAAACTATCATTTTATACTTCCTTCCTGAATCAGGCATCTCAGTGAAAAGGTCCTCAGGAGGCTTCAAGATAACAACTGAACAGTTAGGAATGGCATCCCGAGCTTTAGGGAAGGAAAATCTACAGCCTGAAATGTACAAAGCGATGACTTTTATGTTGAAAAGAAGGCTCAGTTGTCCTTCAGACATATGCTTGCCCCCTCCAACCCTTCCCCAGAAGTGGGATACACCCAGATGTTTTTGTTAGGTAAGAAAAATTATAAAAATCACAAAAATCTTTTCTGATTTTGTTGTTTTTCCTCCATATTTTTTCTGTTGCAGTCTCTTTCTACTTAGCCCATACACAAGGGCAATCAAACTGTTGATGGGAGAATCCTGCTTCTTCCAGCTGATGCAAGTAAAGAATTACAGATCAGCAAATCTATTAGTGTGCAATCCGTTTATTAGTGATCCATTCCCATGGAAGAAAATGGGACTAGCTAAAGTTGGGGGTGAAAGGCAAAATTTCAGGGCAATGCAGGGTAGCAAAAGTTAAGAGTGGCTGAAGACCAGGGTGGCAAACCCCTGGGTTGACTGAGGCCAGGTGGCCAGAGGCCCAGTGGCAGGAGAGAGAGATGGGGAGAGGGAGAGAGGAAGAGAGAGAGAGAGAGAAACTTTGTTCTGAGGACTTATATAGTTGGCTGGTTAGGAGAAAACAGTTACATATTGATTAATGGGTAAATGTGGTGCCAGCTTTCCCAGGGGGATGTGAGTACCCAAACTTAAGCATGTGTGGGGGTCTGTTAGCCTGAATCCTTATCTTGCTCAAGACTCCATTTGTTCATCTTGTTATAAAACAAATACGTGACAGGAGGCAGTTAAAATTGGGGCTCTTTCCGAAGTTATTTGCGGGCTACTGCTTTGGGCACCATGGACCCTCTCCTACATTCCAGGTCTTGGGATGAAAGCACAGTTTCAAGGCTTTCCTTCCCAGACAGTGGAAACACTACATAGAATTTCAAGGACTTCCCTTTCTTGCTAACATGGTGTTTCTTGTGATGTTGGAACACCTGGCAGTATTATGAGACCAGGCTCAGAACTACTGAGTTAGCATGTGAGACATGTCTCCTTCCTCCTCCTGCCTCGGTTTACTACTCATTCTACCTAACTGCTAAAGGTGTTTCCTGGCAACCAGGATGATAGACACCGGCCAGTAACAGCAGTACAGTCTCAGAGTTCTTCCTGTGCTGTCTTCTGCCTCAAAGCCAGCTATCCTCCACTGAAAATGGGCATTATTAACAGTAATAAAATTATAGAAATTAAAAGCTGAAAGGAATTTTAGAAACCATATTTTAAAAACCTTATGTTATATATGAAAAAGCAGAGCAGATAATTGAGCAGGCTAGCAGTGGTATAAGCCAATTTAAAGACAACTAGAACTTAAACATTTGTAAAAATATTGGATTATTAAAACAAGTGATGTGGCTGTTTCACTTCACAGTATTTTCAACTTCCACTGTCTTTCAAAGAAAGTATACTGTACATATTATATTTGTCAGTTTTTAAAACCTCCAAACATTTACTTTTAAATACTGTTCAAGATCAAAAATGTTAAATGTGATCTGATACTCGGAACGATGAACATGGAAATGACATGAAAGTCCTTGTCCCACCCAATCAAGTCGGCCCAGACACACTGTCTGAGACAGAGCAGGGACACTTAGGAATTCATGGCTTCCTGGCCGAGGCCGACAGCACCACTCCAGGGGCCCAACAGCTGCCTGCATCCACCCACGCATTCGTCCACATGGCATTTTCTGAGTACCACCGGTGCCAGGGACTGTGCTAGTGAAATACAAATATAAATGAAATATAGGATCATTGTCCAGAGTTAACCATGTAGTGGGTTTGCTGTCTAAAAAACTGGGATTATAATCTAGGCTTTCTAAATTTTTCTGCTTTTATAGTTCAGTGCTGTCATCAAAAGCTATCTGAGTTCTTATAACCAAGTAACTGATGAAACTTCAAAGGTGAGTTTGTTATTCAAGGATAAAACACCAAATCTCCAGGTCCTGCTTCTTTGCTCTTTGTTGACATGAAGTCTTTACTTTGTGCTTGGTCTATTCTAGATGGACAAACAAAGAAAGAAGTCTCCCCATCAGTGAATTCTACCTTGCCCTTTCCCACAGTGGAAATGCCAATGTCACCATTGCGTGTGTGTGTGTGTGTGTGTGTGTGTGTGTGTGTGTGAGAGAGAGAGAGAGAGAGAGAACAGAGAGAGGGAAAGGGAGAGAGGGAGAGGGAGAGTTTGTTAGTTACTTGTGAACCCACTGGGTAGTTAACTATGGCACTTCTCTGGCTCACCACAAAGCTGGAGGGAGTCCTGCATGGATGGTCTTGGCACAAATTAAAAGAAAAAGTGTTCTTAAAACTTAGAATTGGAAAACTGACTTCTCAAAGAGGCATGATTTTTTTAAAGGTTTTAATGATTTAGACACTTACCAGTACTAGTGGACTGCTGAGGCTCTTGAGAGGGTAGAGAGCTGTTCTCCAGGGCTCCTGAAGCTGTCTTTTGAGCAGTAACTAGGAAAAGGGAAAAACAAAATTTTGCAACTACAGAGAAGAACGTTGCCCACATTGTGCTCAGTACAACAGGTTGGAGAATGGACTTGGCTGCTACCCACTTGTGGAGGTTTTGCAGAAACCTCTGAACTACGTGTTCTGAGGCTTGGGCTGCTCTGTGGGCCTGTATCCCACTGACTGCCCAGCTGCAGAGCTGCCTGGCTTAGATGCACAGCACGTGGGACCTCTGTGGAGAGGCACGTCTGGCAGTCTTCGGCCAACGGTAGTCACTGCCTCTACTGCCTTGACCTGTCCATCCATCTGTCTGTCTCTCTGTCTGTCCCCCACTGACATGTCTAACTACTATAGCTGTCAGGTGGCTTTGGAGTCAGGCTCAGACTGGGTTGAAGTCCAATGCTGTTACCTACTTGCTGATGAGTGAGTTTGAACAAGATGCCTAATCCTGCTGAAGCTCATTTATTTTTAATGCCTGTAATATGAAGATATTAACAGCACTTACCTCTCGGGAGTTTTATGTGAAAATTAATGAGTTCATTCATACAACATGTTTATCACAACGCTTAATGATTTACTAAGCACAATGCTTACTAAATGTTATTGGGTGACAGAAAACCACACTTGGAAATGTTTCCAGAGGTTCAGCTTAGCACAGTTGTGAGCAGCCTGTGTATGCACAGGCTTGCCACCAAGGAGCATATAAAGAAGGTGCTGGCTAATTGGCAAATATTGTGACTGGTAAGTGACAGTGGGTAATGTCTTTATAAAATCAATGAGTACTTCTCAGCTTTTTATTTAACCAAAGAATTTCTGTGGTTTTAAATTTACTCTTAAGCAAACATTAATTTTTTTTTAAATACAAAAAAGCCTGAATTGCATGCCGGAGCTCTGAGAAAGGAAGAGGAGCCACTAAGGAAATGTTAGGGAAATAGTAAAATAGGTGATAAGGCTAACATGAACTCTGTGACCACAAAGATGCCAGAGAAGACTGAGGACAGGAGAGTTACCAGAAATAAAAAGAGGAACATGCTTGACAGCGAGTCAAATAGAAGTACTAGTACTAAAAGCAAATGACAAGAAGAGCATAATATGACAAATAGAAAGATCTTCCAGAATAATGTATACTATGTAAATTTAGAGTTATATATTTATGTACAAAACAAGTTATATATATAACTATATTATATATCCAACAACATATATAATGTATGTATATGTAAACCATATATGCACAAATACATATACAATATATTTTATAATATATTTTGTTATACTATACATTTTAATATGTGTTTTATACAAAAGTGTATACATATATATAAAAACTAGAGTTTGCATTTACTCTGACTTATCCTCTTCACTGACAAGCTGCTCGATAGATTCATTTAGATTGCTGTTGTGATTAGGTGGATACTGGAGCATTATGATTTATTTATCTTTCTAGTTGGTCAAAATGTTACAGCCCTCTGCTATCCATTTTAGTGTCCACTAACTACAATGACTATTTAAAATTAGTAAGTATTAAATATTTATTAATATTATAAGTATTAAATAATATTGAAATTTAGTTCCACAGTTGCTCAACTTTTTGTTTGTATTCCCTCTTCAAATAAGTAATAGGAAATCAAGACTCGTGGTGTGGACAAGGAACCAGAGACACTGAAATTAAGAACAGACAGTAACCAGAGGGGAGCTGGGAGGGGAAAATGGGGGAAAGGGGGAGGGTTTTCAGGGACATCTGAAAAGGACACATGGACAAAACCAAAGAGGAGCAGGATCAAGGGTGGGAAGTGGGGATGGCTGGGGTGGGCGAGAGTACTAGGGGGGAAATGGAGACGCCTGCACTTGAACAACAATAAAAAAAAAAACGTAAAAACAAAAGACTCCTGGTTTGGAACACAAAAATGATGAAAGAAATCACTTTGCAGATCGAGCAGCACGTCTCCTTCCAGACCTCCCAGGTGCGGTGCCAATGTTATTGGCTCTCTTGTTTAAGAACCGGAATGTCCTTCAGAAGCGCCAGATAAGGAAAGTCTCATTTCCCCCTTGGTGATCCTGCCGTGTCCCCTGTGTGCCCTGTGAGCCCTTCCTCTGGTTGGGGCGAGGCTGGGAGGCCTGAACCCTAATGAGGCAGGAATGTTCGCGTCAGATCACAGCCCAGACCCAGCTCTAGGTCTGTGAGTTCCTACCTGCAGCTGCCCCAGGAACTGCTTTGTTCTGGGGACAAGGTGAGCCTTGGAAAGCAGGTGGTGGAGACGGGGGGTGTACACAGGGTCCAGCAGAAGTAATGCCTGCGTGAGTGTGGTGGGTAGGGAAATAATATAGGTGTAATAATCTATAGTTTTAATTTGAACACTTCACCTAAAATGTCACATGGTGTGCTTGAGTGTGATATTGTTATGTTACAGAATTGCACGTCTATGACTTTGTAATAAACAATTCTGTAATAAAAAGTGGCGTTATTGTGCCAGACGTGTGTAACCAGAGCAGGAAAGCCTGTGGTGGAGAGAGGGGACTATCGACCAGAGCAGCAGCAGCCCAGGCAGTCCAGGCCCTGGGCCACTGTGAAGTGCACGGGAACAGATGCCTTTCATGATCAGTTACTCCATTTGATAGGGAGCTCTTCCAGCAAAGCCTTTGCCATCCAGCAGGCTCCTCCTTCACTAGCGTGAGGGAGTCCTGCACTTTGGGAGTTAATGACAGATGTGGGGGTCATGCTACTTAAGAAGTGAGAAGTATAGGAGGCTTCTTGGCTCAAAAGGTTTTATGTAGTTTAAAAATTATTTCTTTCACTATGGTGAAGGAATCAGAGAATGGGGATTCCAAAAATGGAAGCCACTTCACATTGAATATTTGATGTTTTGTTCATTCTTATTATTTTGTGTTTAGCTCAGAATATTGGCATGGTTAAACTATTGTAAAATCTTCAAAACAGGTTTAACGAGATATATCTGAAGAATAATCATGACCTAATGTCACAGAGTGCTTTATGTTAACATAAAATGATCTAGACAAGTTTATTTAATATTTCCCTCTTTTTGGCCAAATATAAAGATCATGTGCTTCACATGGTCTCTCCAAAAACAAGACTCCAGTAAAGTGATGTAAGGTCAAGTTTCGCTGGCTGTCACTCTCAAAAAGCAGGCATGACACCGTGTGCACATGGCACTGGGCTAGGCTCCCTGCACAGCTGGGCTTCTTCTGAGTGCCAGAACCATTGCAACCCTGTTCCCCAGCTGGAGAAGCATCGATCGTTGAATGAATTTGCTATTAAGGAGAGCTTTGCTAACAGTAATTTCACTCTGAAAGACTTTTCCCCCTCCATTTAATTTTGTGTGATAGTATAATACTGAGGTAAATTTAAAATGAGTACGGATGTCATCAGCTCTTCTTACCCAAATCTTCAAGCCGGGAAGATGCTACCAGCCTCCGCCCTTGGAGGCCTGGGTGTCGGACGATGCAGTCCACTGTGGAGTCTCGGCCGTTCGCGTGGACTGTGAGTGTGCTGCTGCTGTTACACTTCTTCCCGTCAGCGTCAAATTGATGAGAGGCTTCACCTGTGGGGCAATTTAAGGTGGTGGATGAGGTTGTGGCTATTTGATGCTATTGGATGGCTTTGGTTCTTCAAAAACCAAGGATCTTGACATCTTGGCAAACCTGTTCGACTTCTAACCTCATCCTGACCTCAGACCCCTGCGAGGTATGTACTTGGCCCTCGTCACAAAGGGAAGCGGGTGACAAGCATGGATGGGTTTCTATAAGCCCCTCATGACTGAGACAATCTAAAGCTTGTAACAGTGTGCCAGAAGGACAATCTGACATTGTTGTGAAACGCAGACACAGATCAATCTGATTTAATAAATAAGGCAAATTAAAGGGAGATCTTTAATGCTGTAGACTTGGCCCTGGATGAGAACCAGATCTGGGTTTTAGGTGTTTTCTGTGTAAATTCCATTTGACCCTTGGTTTCCTCAACAATAAAGGGTTCCTTCTAACTGTCATGACCAATGATTATGTACAGTCAAATGTAATGTTTGTTGAAATATGAACAAATTATAGTTTCTAAGCATGACAAGTTAGTTATCTGCTTCAATTGAAATGTTTAGATTCTTTGTTACCATAATATCTGTATTCGTCATTGAGGGTATGACATGGTACTGCACTATATAAGGAAGATCATGTATTATGTTAAATGTATTTTCAATTTTAATCCTACTAAAAAGCTTATGCTCAGAGGTAATAGCTCTATTTTGTTTTATTTAACAAGATTTTGTCAGAGTTAAAGGCGCTAAAATAAATACTACATTTTATATTTCTACTCTGTTATAAGCAAAACATGTAATCATGTTATTTGCGATTAGCCTTTCAAGATTGAAATATAATTTTGATTGTCCATAAGGATTATTTGTCTAGAAAAGAACTGAATTGCTGAATGGCGTTGTCTGGCACCTACTGCCACCAGAGGGCGCCAGAACACTGAACAATCCCCTGGAAATTGAGGAAGGAAAATAAAGGAGGAGCGAACCCTTTCTCCACTTACCATAGAGCTCTATGCCATTCCCTAAGCGCCAGGTTATCTGTGGAGGGGGCTTGCTTCTTGTGGTGGAGCAGTTAAGTATAACATGTTCTTCTCCGTTTTGCGTTCTGATGACTGATGCTTCCAAGGTTGACTTGAAAGGAGTTGCTAGAAAAAAGTGGATTTTTTGTGCTTAATTGGCTGGTCTACATATCCCAGCAAAGCACAGAGACTAGGAATCTGCAGGGGTCATTGTAGGGAATGGTCTAAAGTACTGGCATGTTTTTTCCTTGACTTTCCCAGAACGTAGTTGAAGGGCTGTTATATACCTGTAAAGCTACTTCTGCTATAGTGAGAATGTTTGTTACCTAGTGCGTGATTAGTCACTGAAAATTCCCAAACTGACTGTTATAAAAGCACTTTTTACATTTGATATACCACTGTATTTTCTTGGTTGAACACTAGGTGAGGAATAGGAACCTGAAGTCTAGCTGCACCTTTGTCACCAACCAATTGTAAGAACTTGGGTTAGTTCCCCGATTTCTTGGTTTATCATTCCTCGTCTGTGACGTGAAGAACTTGTCTTATGAGTTTATCAGCTCTAAACTTTCCTGAGTCTGTGACTCACTTCAAGGGAAGTTACTTCTGTCTTCTAACATCCAAGATGCATCTGTCTTATAAAGGGTTCATTGATCCCTTTTCTTCCTGCTCCTGTGTTGGGAACACTTTTTAGTTAGACTTCTTGTTCCTCCCCATTCTCCTTCACACTGTGATCCAGACCTGCACTCTTCCACATCTACGTGCTCTTCCACCTGCCATGGAGACATGGTAAAGCCAGCTCCAAGTATGTACGAGGTGTATCAAGTGCTGGCAATACAAATATGGAAAGGAAAAGGCCCTTTAAGGCACTAACAGTCTGGTGACAGACGTGGTCCCTAACCCGTTCATTAAAAGCTCGCGTACTGAAGTGCAGTGACAGAGGTGCTCATGTGCATGGGTGTTATGATTGCCCAGAGGGCATGCAGCCAGCCTGTGCCAGAATGCTCTTGGGGGTGGCCAGAAGGTTGGGGAAAGACAGCCCCTGAGCTCAGTGATGCTGGCTTTCAACCACCCCCCAGGACCCACTCCTTTCCTGACACTTTGTCACCATGCCATGACTTTATGGACGGCACCACACTGTACTACAATAGGAAAAATTTAAGGAATTCATGTGTATGACATGTGGAATTATGTTTTTAATTGAGCTGTTCTGCCACAAAAAGACAAAAATGTAAAAATAGTAAGACTTGAGCTGAAGCAAACTGACCATATCTACAGAATTGAGCAAGACCCAGTCAATCAGGAGGCTGCCACTTCCTCCCTGTGTCTCCCACCCCACCCCCATTCCCAACAGAGGAGAGGCAATTGCTTTGGCAGAGGATATGAGCTGATCCTCTAGTGCAGTTACATCTGAACTCGTCCATCTTAGGATATGCTGTCCTAATGTTCTACTTAGTTCACATACATGTTTTGCCTTCCTACACTAGTGTGCTACCTCCTTGTGGGCAGAGATTGTGCTTCAGTCACCTGGATTCTCTAGAATCTCATGCAGTGCCTGGCACATAGTCCCAGGTCATCAAATAGTAATTCTCTTTTCTCAGTTCCTCAAAGAGAAAATTTACTTGATGCCAAAGATGAATTTCACGAATTCACATTTTAATCTAGGGCCTACAACTCGAAATACTCCTTTCTGTTTCCTTTCAACAAAAGATGGCAGAGCTTGCTGGAGGTCACATTTTTAAACCAAAATGTTAAAATTAAAATGATGCCTCAGGTTCCGGGTGCACTGGCTTTGAGGCCCTTACCCAGCACAGTCACTTTCACTTCCTTTGTTCTCACGGAGTCGCTGTACTGTAAACACTTGTACACGCCTTCGTCTTGTGGGCCTGCATTCTGCACGCTGATGGAGAGCTGGTTGGGGGAGTGATGAAGAAGCTGGTATTTGGTGTTTTTTAAAGCTGTAGAGGGTGGAGGGAAGAATTATTATGAAAAAAGGGATCAGGTGGATGCAGACTCTCAGTGGATTGACTGCTTTCAGGAACAGCTCTTGAATTTTACATGTTAAAGGAACACATAGCATGCCATTGACTGAGCTCACTTACTAATCCTAGTTCCTGAACAAGCCAGCAGCTCATTTAGGAAATGCAATATTTTGATACTGGTATCTGTGAAATAAACAATTTGCTTCATTTGTGTTTGTAGGAAATTAAGGACACTATGTTGGTGAAGGGTTCAGTTGCAGAAGAATTTTAAAGAATTTATTTTTACATTATGAAAAGTGCCCCTCTATGATTCATTATTTTGAAATCTGATTCATTTGATGTCATCTTGTCAGAATGAATGTAAAGAATGGAATATAAATGCATTGATATTTGTTGCTCCAGCTGGGTGCTTTTTATTTCTAATTTTCAAAAGTTCATTGTTATTTGAAGTTCTCCAAAGATTATGACTTAGTCCTTCCAGGTGTTAGCCAAAGGGGGATGAAAAAAAAGGCAAGCTCTGGAGAGTTATGGCCAATAGTAAGTGTACCTCTTGATTCTCTGTTGACCTGGGAAGTTCATCTCAGGTCAAAGGTCCCTTAGCTAATAGAGGCTCCTGAAATGAGCAGATTTGTCTCATTCCCCCCACCCCCCACTCTCTCCTGCCTCCCTTCCTTCCTGCCTTCCTCCCTTCCTTCCCTCCCTCTATTCCTTCCTTTTTTATCTTTTCTGTTAAGGTTTATAATATAAACAAGCCTAAAATAGTTAAACCTTGAACAGCCGATCAAGGAAGGCGGTTCCTGGTCTGGAACCATGGTTGTATGTCCTGATGTTACATGAACTAGAATTCCAGAATTCTCATCCTCAGCACCACTGACATCTGACTCCATGCCTCCTTGTTGTGGGCACTGTTCTGGGCATGGTAAGATGTTTAACAGGGTTCCTGGCCTCTCTCCTTGCTAGGTGCAGGAACCCTCCCCCCACACATGCCTTTCCCCAGTGACAGCAACAGAGCTACCTTCAGGCATTGCCAGATGCTCCCTGGGGGGGGCAGAAATTACCCTTGCCTGGACCCACTGAGCTAGGTCAAGCCTTTGGCTGTAGACATTTGACAATGTCCATCTCCTTCAAGCTTTAAAACCTCCACAACAAAACAAAACAACAGAAAGTATTGTTTAACAGAACTATCTCTCCTTAAAGTTTTTCTGTCAGAACTTTTTACAATTAGTAACAATGGTACTTTATTGGGATCTAGTATTAACAGTTAATTTAGCTTGAGATCATTAATTTAGTTATTTTACATCTAACATAATACTTAATAACGCTTTCAAAGCATATTACATTTTTGAGAGGCTCTGCTTTTCAAAAGCAGAATGAAATTTGCTGTTTTGAAGACTTTCCAAGTATGTGGCAGTTAGACATACTAAATCAAGATATAAAATGATATGTACTTGAACAACAATAAAATAATTTTTAAAAAGATATAAAATGACCTCATTATGAATGGGGGGTATAATAAAATACTGTTCAAAGAGATGAATTAAATAAACTTTTAAGAGCCCTGCAAGAAAAAAAAATGTAGCTATGTGAGGTAATGGGTGTTAACTAAACTTATTGTGGTATTGTACTGAATATATACATATATCAGCTCATTATCTTGTACATCTCACACTAATGTTATATGTCAATAAGATCTCAGTGAAGCCGAGAAAAAGGCTCCTTTCCCATCGCAGGTGTCTCAGACCCACTTGTGCGTGTGTGAAGAGGGGAGCTCCTGCCTTCCCCCTCACAGCAGCGAGTGCAGCGGTGTGGGTTTGGCTGAGGCCCACGGGGGGCTTCGCGGCGCGGCTGTGGACCGCACGGACTATGAGGATGGAAACGAAGCAGCAGGTGTGGGGAGGAGGTGGCTCCGCGCAGCATTGCTGCACGCGGGCACAGGGCCGTCTGGAGGCCACCTGCCACCGCTGACTGCTTCCTGGTCACCAAGACTCAGAATGTGACCTGTGGGGGTGAGACGAGGGCATGACCGTTTCAGACGTCGTGTGGCTGGCGGCGAAGTAACGGGTGGGAGTCACGTGCGTCAGTTGGTGGAGCCGAGCACTGTCCTCCAACCTGGCTTGGGTGATCGTGCTGGCTTTGGGTCCTCCCACCGCGTGTGTCTGCAACGCCCCCAGGCTGAGCTCTGGCCGCAGTGTGCGTCTCTCACTTACCAGGAACCTGGTTCAGAAAGATGGTGAACCCCGATGGGGCTAGCCATTGCAGCGCGATGGTGCCCGTGTGTGCGCCCGAGCAGTGCAGCGGCACCGGCTGCCCTTCCTCCACAGTCACCGTCTCTGCCATCCCCGTCTCTGTCTGCTCCAGGACGAGGGCCTCTGCGGGAGAGCGGGATGGTCAGCGAGCTCCAGCCCACGCCCCCGAATGGAGGCATGAACTTGTCTCTACCCAGCCACGGTCACTGATTCCACCATTTATTGTGCATTTCTTATGGAAACAAGACAGGAGTCGACACCAAGTCGCGAGAGGGAAGCAGCGGCATAGAGTGTGGGAGCCGTGAGGGCGGCATGGAGGGGCCTCTGCACGAGGCGTGGGGTCTTGGTGGGAAAGAAGGGGGAAGTGGAACAACATCTCTGGGGCACTTGCTCTGTCATATGCCAGGAACCATGTGAGGTCCCGTTAGCTCCACTTAATTTAACTCTCATAGTGACCCTATAAAGAAAGAATTATTTGGCGCAGTCTCCAGATGAAGGATGAGAACCGCAAGGTCACGCGGGTCTTGCAGCTGGGATTGGTAGCCAGGTCTGTGGGCTACAAAGTCCGTGCCTTTGTAACTCAGTTGGACTAAGTGAAGAGCCCCCCAGGAGCCTGAGCCCTTCTGGCCTCGGTTTATAAAACTAGCAACTTGTGCCTTCAAGTGCAAGTCTGGGTGTCTGGGAAGACAGTATTACAACCCATGGGCTCCTGTAAATCACCGGCGCTGCCCTTCACGGGGGTAGTTAAGCTCCACCTGCAGAAGAGCTCTCACACTGGAGGCAGAGCATTCTCACATCTCTTCCAATGTGAAGTTCACAGCAGCACTCTCTAGGGGCAAACGTGGCAGTCTAGTCTCCCCAAGTCTCAACCCCCAGAAAGTAGTAAACAATTGATTTTAAGTAGCTGTAAGTTCATTGTCCCTAAAAGGATAGTGATAGAAAAGGAAATTGGCCCATTTATTTCTTCAAGTTTTAAATTAAAAAAAATAATTTTCTGAGGATGACAATTTTTATCAATAAAAGTACAGAATACTTCCTCAAACATAAGAATACTGTGGGGTTACAAATTAAAACCACAATGAGATACCACTTCACACCAGTCAGAATGGCCATCATAAACAAAGCAACAAACAAGTGTTAGAGAGGTTGTGGAGAAAGGGGAACCCTGGTGCACTGTTGGTGGGAATGCAGACTGGTGCAGCCACTGTGGAAAACAGTATGGAGCTTCCTCAGAAACTAAAAATGGGACAGCCTTTTGAGCCAGCAATTCCACTGCTGGGATTATACGCTAAAAGCCCTGAAACACCAATTCAAAAGAACCTATGCACCCCAATGTTCATAGCAGCACAATTTACAATAACCAAGTGCTGGGAGCAACCTAAATACCCATCAGTAAATGAGTGGATCAAAAAATCATAGTACATTTACATGACGGAATACTATGCAGGAGAGAGGAAGAAGGAGCTCCTACCCTTTTGCGTGCAACAGCATGGATGGAACTGGAGAACATTATGCTAAGTGAAATACACCAGGCAGTAAAGGACAAATACCATATGATCCCACCTTTAACTGTAACATAGTCAACAAAAGAAAAAAGCAAACAAAATATAACTAGAGACATTGAAATTAAGAACAATCTAACAATAGCCAGAGGGGAGGGGGAGGGGACAGAGAGGAGAATGGTTTTCGGGAACTACTATAAAGGACACAGTAACAAAACCAAGGTGGAGGCTGGAAGCAAGGGAGGGAGGTGGGTTTGGCTGGGGTATGGGGTAGTGGTGGGGAGAAAACGCAGACAACTGTAATTGAATAACAATAAAGTAATTTAAAAAAAGAATACTGTGGGGTTAGAAATTGTGAACAACAAATATGAGTTTTACTGCATTACTTTACATCTTAGAAAGAGAAGGGAGTTATTTGTTTGTGATGAATTTCAAGTATTAGGAAAAGTACTTTGGAAAGCTCTGGAAACTAATTGGTGCAGAATTTTTAGTTTGTTCCATTCCTAGGCCATTAATTTTAATCTAGCCTCTGGCAATAATAACCCAGAATTATTGTATTGTATTCATTCTGACTTTCCTGGAAAAACAGTTTGCTTAAGTGCTAATGGAAAAATACTCATATCATCAACCAATACTATAATGAACAACAAAGGGTTAATAAAAGAGTTCGTTTTTTTCAAAAAAGCATTGAGGCATAAGGCCAGAATTCTGCTTAGGTTGGGTCATTTAGAAATATTCTAATCTATCCAGGGTGGGAGCTGAGGATGGCTGGAGTGGGGGAGAGTGGTGGGGAGGAAATGGAGACAACTGTACTTGAACAACAGTAAAAATGTAATTAAAAAGAAATATTCTAATCTATAAAATCAACCTATAATGGAGTAATAAGGATAGTAATAGAGAGGCTTTGAAATGAGAACAGAATTTTTTCTAAGGTTAAACAGCTTCTGAGCCCAGAATTTGAATCTAGAACTAACTTCCATCATTTCCACACCCATTTCATTGTTATTCTTGTTTTGCTCTCTAACTCTTGTGCATCAGCTTGCTTCCCACAACAGACTGGAGTTTCTAGAGGGCAGTGAGTATGTTTTATATTTCCCTAAAATGCATTCCTCACAGAAACTATCACAGCGTGAGCTTGAAAGGCAATGGTTTGGTGCCAGCTTTCATGATGGCACTACAAACCTTTGCTCTCCTGCGGTTAATAAGAACACTGAGAGTCAGGAAGGAAGTTACTACATTGAATCAATAATTGAATAAAAAACTAGAATTAATCAACATGTCCTGACTTCATCCTTTGGGCCAGAAGTTGATATTTATGAATGTTGCCAATGTTCTTCCTTTTAGTAAAATGCTTGTCTAGACAGGAAGCCTGCATTTGAGGAGATGGGAGTGACAATGTTTATCTGCAGCCTGTTTATGAATAAATGCCTTTCATTTTAAAGATGTATATATCATTGTCTTTTTCTTGGGATGCATGCTTATGAATTACATTGTGTCATCTAATTCTTCAAATGTCTTAAAAATTGTGATGAAATGTGGTATGGCTTTTTAGCATGTGCTAAGTAATTGTGTCTCCTAAGATTAGTGTTTGCTCTTGCTGTTGAGATTTCAGTATCAGGCTCTGGCCAGACTGACCACATTGAAGATGCCTGAGGTTAGAGGGGAAGGGCTGTGCTTGAGGCATAGAAAATCCATTGTTTTCTTTCCGCTTTGCTCCAAGCCTTGCTTTTAGCTGTACAGGCCTATTTATCCTTCGGAGTTACCTTGTATGTAGACCCTGTATTTGACTGAGACATGGTTAATCATTGTAGGAAGAAAGACTAGCCTGCGTGAGAAGCACCGACCCGCGTGGCTCCAGCTGAGGTGCTTGAAAATATTGTTCAGTGAGTCTGGCCATGTGAAAGGGTGGAAGACAATGGCTGCACCTAGGTTTCAATGGCACATCTTCTAAGTAAAAGTTCCTCGTGGTCCTGACACTGATAACTAAACTAGCACTCATCTTTTAAACTGTTTTTCACCTAAGTTTGGAGTCAAATTTTCACCTTCTTCTTCAGAGGGATGGGGTGTGGGGCATCCTCTCTGCCCACCACTTCCTCACTGCAGGCTGTGAAAACACGCATGCCTTTATTCACCCTTTCTTTTGTAGACCCGAGTGCCATGCCTACCTCTTCATTTTCCCTACTGAGCTTCAGCATTCCCACCTGCAGAGTAGCTGTGTGTCGCTTCGCAGTGCAGAGCATGCAGAGCTTGGCAGTGAGTGACTATGTAGCCTCTCTTGGAGTCACCACTTAAGCATTAGTAGGTCAGTTCACTGAGTGGACTATTGATTTCTGGGCTTGGTTGCTACTCCACAGCTGGATTCATCCATCCGTGCACTGCATGTGTGAT
The DNA here is from genome assembly GCA_028533065.1 of Trachops cirrhosus. NCBI lineage: Eukaryota > Metazoa > Chordata > Mammalia > Chiroptera > Phyllostomidae > Trachops > Trachops cirrhosus. The sequence goes on along the minus strand of JAPYXV010000019.1, from coordinate 105,914 downwards.
GAGGTACTCATTGAGCCCATGAAGGCCATTGATTGTGACTGGTTTGTGTATATGGAACCTGTGATCGTCACCACTCCACCCCTGGCCCTATTAACTAATTGTCCTAATAGTGGAGTGACTTCACACCATAGCACATGCAACCAATGCTCAGGCCAAAGGGCAAGGAGCCGCCACAGCCACCTACATATATATAAAACCTAGCCAGTTCTAAAGATTCCTTGATTTTTCCCAAGGTTCTGGGAGTTGTAGTGTGTAATCTCACATCTACTGTAGGTCTTCACAGGAGACTGAAAAAAGTATTCCTTCCTTTTCTTACCGTAGTAGCTTAAATTTACATATGATAAATTTAAAAGCTCCAGAACAGAGTCTGTCCTGCACTAAACTGGCCACATCCAGTTGGAACTCATTTTTTTTCTACTGCTCCTTGCATTATACACACACCTGACACAGATACAGCACCTGCCTCATTCCAGTATTTCCTTGTATTCATGAATATCATTACCAACTACTGCACACCAAGTATCTGAGAGTCACCCTCTCTCTCCAAGACATCTCTTTAATCAATATATTTCTTTCTTTTTTTTTTTTTTACTATAGCTGCCTTAATTGAGACTTCCATTGTTTCTTTCCTGAACCATGTCAATTACTTCCTTCTGGTCTCTGCTCCCTCTAATTTATCATCCTTATCTGCTTCCAGAATTAGATTTTCAAAACACAAATTTGAGCACGGGTGTTCCTTTATTAGACTACTTGTTAATGCTCCCATTGATTGTAAGAATCAGACCAAAATTTCAGACTATCTTCTCCTCCAGTATCATTTTCTGATTCTATTACTCAGATGTTCCATGCAAATGGCCATTTACAGTTTCCAGAAAGTTCCAGGCTAATGAATATACTTAGCTTTGGTCCATGCTGTTCTCTTGGCCCAGAATTCCTTGCTTATCTCTTTCAAGACTCAAATCACATTATCCAACTTTTGTCAAACCTGCTCAGATGAGTCTTTGGGCTTCATCCTCTGCACAATGACTGACCCACTCTCTCCTCCAGATCCCCAAAGGCTTTGATTAGATTTCTATTATAGTACTTCATACAGTACTTTATAATTATTTGGTTACAAAGTAAGATTTTAAGCATTAGTTAAACTAATAGCTAAAAATGAGTAACTGTATAATGTATATATTCAGTAAGAAGATGCTAACTTTGTAATTATTATATTAAATAATGAAGATTAGAGCTAAGTTAATTCTCTAAGTTAACAATTAGTTAATTCTCAAACCACGGCCTTATTTACACAACTATTATGAAGTAGCTGGCAAAATGTGCTTCCATTAGAACATTACAAAAAGGAATAATTATTGTTTCTACATAGAATCAATATGGAAAATTACAAACATGAAAATGAATCAGCCCTGGCTGGTGTGGCTCAGTGGATTGAGTGCTGGCCTATGAACCAAATGGTTGCTGGTTTGATTCCCAGTCAGGACACATGCCTAGGTTGTGGACTGGGTCCCCAGTGGGGGGCACGTGAGAGGCAACCACACATTGATGTTTCTTTCCTTCTCTTTCTCCCTCCCTTCCCCTTTCTAAAAATAAATAAATAAAATCTTAAAAAAAGAGGATGAATCTAATTTTGTCAAAATCAAATTATTTCCAGTATAACTTGAAAGAAATTGTCTCAAATATGTGTCAACAAACATGTGATTTCTCCCTTGTCAAATGAAGAATCAATAGGATCCTACTCAACTTACTACTGTTCTTTCTGTTTCCTGTATCCTACCCTCCACTAAACAACCAGAATAGAGGGTGCAAATCACTGAATTTTCACCATCCACAATGTAGGCCAATGGGATTAATTTTAAAAAAGCTTTTCATCCTTACTATGTTTTAGCTAGCCATCCTAGTAGCTATTTATGCCAATGGTAGCCTTGAAAAGAGTATAGGCTGCAAGATTATGGGACTTTTCTGGTTTATAAATTTTTAGCAGCCTTAGAAGTTGCACAGTAGAAGAAGGTAGAGTGATCTTTCCATAATCCAATTAGCTAAAAGCAGCTGATGATTTATAGCAGTGCCGAGATTGATAATTTGCTGGCTTTTAACCAACAAGACAGCAACATGGTCAGCTCCTTTCTTATTGGGACTCTGATGGGCCTAGGCAAGACCTGGTCAGAGTGGGCAGCCCATGCTCAGGTGTCAGTGAGCCTGGGTGCCCGCTGGGCAGCCCTTAGGGTGACTTTTCACACTGGGACTTGTCAATAATGAATCTTCCAAGGCCTGCAAATCAGTGCCTTTCAAACTTGTGATCCACACTAAGAAACATGTTTTCTGTCACAACCCAGCACACACACACAAATTCATGAGAAAATACTTTTACTATGTGTTTTTTAGGCTGATATTCACATTGTTATTTACTATTTGTGGAGACATAGGCAGGTTATTTAACTTCTTTAGCCTCAAATTTTCTCATGTAAATTAGAGATATTATACCTACCTCAGTATCGTGGCTAGAATTAAATGTAATGAACAAAAAGTACCCAGCACTGTACATTACACAGTAAATATATTTCTTTGTTGTCTTTATAAATAATATTTGATTACATTTCTAAAACCCCTGCCTTAGGTTTACCATAAAACATAGTTATTGCTATTTTTATTTAAAAACCTGTTTTTGTGAGGTGTTTTGATGAGACAATAACTTGAATCCTGAAAAAACTAAGGTGATTTGAAGGCTTTAAGCTTTGGAATAATTGAAAGCATTCTAAAGCTGTTGAAATGTATTTTTTCCTGAATACAGTAGCTATTCTTTAAGCAACTTATTAAAGACACTAATATTATTTATTACCAAAATTGAATACTTATCGTATGCTTTAAGGTACAGGGATGAAACCACAAGGTACATATTGAAGTGTATAAAATAAAAATTGAAGAAATTGATGTAAAATAAGGAATCTAGTCTTTAAATAACATCTTTCTGATGCAATTTTCTGGTGATGCAGATTTAGGTTAGGTGCATTACCTGAAACAACTCCAGGGTCAATATTTAGAAACACACACACACAACAAGCAAGCAGTCCATTGTGTGGTTTCCTCTGCAAGAGTCGGAGATGAGCTGCAACCAGATGTCCAGGGACACCTGTGCCTCTGCCCTCACTTTTGGGTAGGAGTGTTTTACCTGCACTCTAAAGGTAACTGAGCCTTTCTTTAGTTTCCATAATGCTACATTAGAATTAAAGAACCAAAAGTAAAATTTGAAAATTATAATAAAACATAAGCTATAACTGACTTTTAAGAAAAAAGCACAAAGTTTTATTTGGCTCATTATTACCTCTGAACTAATTAAGAGTAGTTTGTCATTTTGGCATTTTAAAAGTGCCTTCACACTTGAAATTTGACTCTTACAACGATCCTGGGAGTTTAGTGAATCAAACATTGTTATCATCTTCATTTCAAGATGGAGAGACTAAGTTTCCGAGAAATTGCATTATTTGGCTAAGATTTATGCAGAGCAAGGAAATTTTTAAAATCCCAAACTAATGCTCATTCAACTGGTACACTTAAAAGATCCAGAAAGCTTGTCACATTTTGCCATAACACAGACCCAAGAGACACACCCTGCAGTGCTCCTGTCCGTGCCCTCTGTCAACTGAACAAGAGATTGAACAAATGCAGTAACATCCCTCACGTGGAGTTCTGGTGTGACTTGGAACATATTAGCAAATTTACCTGGTTGTCTTCTGTAGTAGGTCCTTGGAAAATGCAGTTGACTAACCGACTGTTAGATCTGCCAAAACATTGGGTGAACTGAGCAGCAAACATTAGCTGTAAGTGCTTACCTACCTTGTAAGGGGAACCAAACCAGCAAGCTGCAGACTCTCCACCACATACTGTGCCGTGCCGCTGACACCCTGTGTCAACTTCCTCTAGACTCTGCAATAAATGGGCAGAGTGGTCTTTTTTGAAAGGGGAGAGGCAGTAGCTCTGTGACCTCATGTGTCTCAATTCCTCCACCTACTCTGGAAGCCCCCTCTGTACTAAGCTGCCCCCAAAACACCTCCAGGTGGAACATTTAGTGGACCACATGTGTCATCTGCGTCGTGGAGAGGTGTGAGTGATGTGTTGGTGGCACAAATCATTCTATTACCCGTGGGTAGTACTGGTAAGTCATCTAGTTGCAAGACTTTGGGTGAGAGGAGGTGTGAGCAACAGATTAAAGTGTCCCTGTGAAGTAATTCCACCTTATTTTTACTTTTTTAGTTTATTAAACAATTATGATTAGACAAGTTTTGCTGAAACCTTGGGAATATTTTATATTTCTAATTCTGACAACAATTTATAATGCTTATCAGGATCAGAATTCATTCATTCACATATTTGCTCATTAAAAAAATCTGTTATATTCCCATCCATCATCCATCCATCCATCACCCATCCACCCTTCCTTCTATCCTCTATCCTTTCATCTATTCAGCCACCTAGTACACACTGTTATTTATTTATTTATTTTAATATATTTTCCTGCTTATGCTATTACAGTTGTCCATATTCCCCTCCTCCCTGCACCACCTGTCCCACCAGCATTCCCTCCCTTAGTTCATGTCCATGGGTCGTACATATAAGTTCTTTGACTTCTACATTTCCTATACTACTCTTAACCTCTCCATATCTATTTTGTACCTATTACTTACACTTCTCATTCCCTGTACCTTTTCCCTCATTCTTCCCCTTCCACCTCTTTGCTGATATCCCTTCATGTGATCTCCATTTCTGTGATTCTGTTCCTCTTCTAGTTGTTTGCTTTGTTTTTGTTTTTGTTTGATCACGTGTTTTTCACCTTAGTCTCAGTGATGGAAGATTTTAGGACATTAGATACTGATGAGGAAGAGGAAGAACAAACTACTCAAGATCCTGACTTGACCACTGGTGAGTGTCCCACACCACATTTTAGAGTAAACACCTGACATTTTCACCTCTTATGAGTCCAATAGTGTTTTTCAGTCCTCATTTTTCTTGACCCTTCTGCTGGTTAGTCACTCCCTTATTCTGTGACTTAGCTGCCCCCTGGCTTTCGTGACACACTCTGCCAGTCCTGTGACTTTTGTTGACCCCTCTTTCTTTGTGTCCATGAGCGAACTTCCCTTCCTCCTCTTACTGCTAATATATACATACATGTGCTTCTAACTGGACTTCCCTGTCATTGGTTCTTTCCTGAATTCTTTTTTAAAAATATTTTTTCTTGATGACACTAGTACAATTGTCCCATTTTTCCCTCTTTATTCCCCTCTGCCCTGCACACCACTTCCACCAGCATTTCCCCCCTCCTTAGTTCATGCCCATGGGTCGTACATGTAAGTTCTTTGGCTTCTCCATTTCCTATACTATTCTTAATCTCCCCCTGTCTATTTTGTACCTGTCATTTATGCTAATTATTCCCTGTACCTTTTCCCACATTCTCACCCCTCCCCCTCCCCGCTGATATCCCTCCATGTGATTTCCATTTCTGTGATTCTATTCCTGTTCTAGTTGTTTACTTAGTTTGTTTTTTATTTTGTTTTTTTAGGTTTGGTTGTTGATAGGTTTGGTTGGTAGTTGTGAGTTTGTTGTCATTTTACTGTTCATATTTTTGATGATCTTCCTTTTCTTAGATAAGTTCCTCTAACATTTCATATAATAAGGGTTCGGTGATGATGAACTCCTTTAACTTGACCTTATCTGAGAAGCACTTTATCTGCCCTTCCATTCTAAATGATAGCTTTGCTGGATATAGAGTCATCTTGGATGTAGGTCTTTGCTTTTCATGACTTGGAATACATCTTTCCAGCCCCTTCTTGCTGCAAGGTTTCTTTTGAGAAATCAGCTGAGAGTCTTGTGGGAACTCCTTTGTAGGTAATGCTCTCCTTTTTCTTGCTGCTTTTAAGATTCTCTCCTTATCTTTAATATTGGGTAATGTAATTATGATGTGCTTTGGTGTGTGCTTCCTTGCGTCCAACTTCTTTGGGACTTTCTGAGCTTCCTGGATTTCCTGGAGGTCTATTTCCTTTGTCAGATTGGGGAAGTTCTCCTTCATTATTTTTTCAAGTATGTTTTCAACTTCTTGCTCTTCTTCTCCTTCTGGCACCCGTAGGATTTGGATGTTGGAAGCTTTCAAGTTGTCCTGGAGGTTCCTAAGCCTCTCCTCATTTTTTTGAATTCTTGTTTCTTCATTCTCTTCTGGTTGAATGTATACTTCTTCTTCTGATCCAAATTGTTGATTTGAGTCCTGGTTTCCTTCCTTTCACTGCTGGTTCCCTGTACATTTTCCTTTATTTCACTTCACATAGCCTTCACTCTTTCCTTTATTTTGTGAACATACTCAGCCATTTCTGTAAGCATTCTGATTATCAGTGATTTGAACTCTGAATCTGATAGGTTGGCTATCTCTTCATCACTTAGTTCCATTTTTTGAGTTTTGATCTGTTCTTTCATTTGGGCCATAGTTTTTTGTCTCAGTGGGCCTGATATGTAGTAAGGGGAAGAGCCTTAGGTATTTGCCAGGGCTGGGCAAGGCAAGGCATTTTGCTGTTTGTGCTGCTTTCTGTGGGGGAGGGGTCGAGAGGGAACAATGCTGCTGGCTTAGCTCTCTGCCAGCTTTTAGTCATTTCCCTGGCTACCCATAAGCAAATTAGGCCCTTCTGGTGTTGATTCCCAGGTGAGTGGGTTTCTGTACATTCTAGGACCCTGTGGGTCTCTCCAGAAAACTCTCCTGTGAGGCTGGGAGTTTCTCCCACTGTTGAAACACCCACAGGTTTTTCAGTCGGAGGTTTTGAGGCTTTATATTCCATGTGCTGGAACCCTGGATTGTGTAGTCTGTCTTGCTCCCCAGTTGTTCCTCCTGGTTTATGCACATGGAAATGTGGAATTGCCCACTCTACCATCCACTACCTTGCCCGGTCCTCCAGCGACTGCCTTGCTGCGAGTCCTCTCTGCCTCTGCTTCCCATCTTTACCCCTCCTACTGGTCTGGATGAATATTTCTTCTTTAACTCCTTGGTTGTCAGACTTCCATACAGTTTGATTTTATGGCAGTTCTCGTTGTTTTTAAATTTTTTGTTGTTCTTCTTTTGGTTGTAAGAGGAGGCACAGTGTACCTACATATGCCTCCATTTTGGCCAGAAGTGTCCTAGCACACATCGTTTTAAGATAGAATCAGATATGACAGATAAATCCTTATTTTTAGGATAATGTGATGTAGTGGGGGTGACAATATACAGATGAACAATATTGGTATTTAATCTTCAATAATTGAACAAAGTGAAATAGACTTGATTTCACTTTTCCAGGAGCACATAACAATATACTAATAAACTTACGTTTAGAAAATAGATGCTAGTCTGTAATGTTTGGAAAATTGTAAAGGAAATGATATTTACTGGTTGTAATTGACATGAGTGTTAATTTTCTGTAAATGTGTCAATCATTTGGATAAGAAAAATTCTATCCATCAAAAATGTCTTTAAAATATTTTACCTATTTCAACAGGTAGAAAGAGAATAAAAAAGAGAGAAAAGAGAGCTTTCTTAAGAAGTTTAGCACAATCTAATATGTCTTAAATTATTGGTGATATGAATGCCTTGAAATATCAGCTAAAAAATGCAGATTGCCAGAGTCAGCCTGGATTGATTAAATCAGAATTTCATTTGAATGAGGAGCCACCTCTCTATCTAATAAGCTCTCTAGGTATCTGTAGCATAAGTGGAGGCACTCTGGCTTCCTTACCCAGGTGTCTGGGTAACTAAGGGCAGCAGTGTTCCCATAGCCTTGGAAAGGCCTGACAACCAGTGTTCTCATATCCTTCAGACTAGGTCTGATAAATTGTTCCCATAATAGGAAGTGGGCTCACATGTGCAGAATTATGTTATGTTATGTAATGTTCTGGCAGTTTTCCTGCTTTGTTCTTCTCTAGTACTTAAATAGGTAGAGACTCCCTGCTGGGTGCAATGATGAGAGACACACAAGGAGACAGGTGCCAAGTTGGGTGCCATGCTGGGGAGCAGGGGCCCTGACATGTGCTATGCAGAGACATGCAGATAGGCATGCAGCATGGGTGGCTCGCCCACCCATGAATAAAGGCATGCCAGACATCCCAGCTGCTCCATGAATATTACTCTGTCTGTGCAAATACCATGGACCCGCCTGGCCTTGAAGGGTGGCAGCACAGTATCACAAGGGAAGTTTGAGCAATACTGGCTGTGAGAGTGTTCTGGAATAGAAACCAAGAGCTGTGGGAGCTAGCCCTGACTCTGCTATTTGCTGGTGTGGCTAGGGTCACAGAAGGTTCTCCTTGCTGTTGATTGACTATATTGAGATATATTGACTTACTTATGGAAGCAGAGAATGAATGTTGCATTGCATCATTTTTAAAATAAAGAATTAAAGAGTTCGCCTGAGGTGGAACAATGAGTCTCTGGCAGAACTGAGAGTAGAAACAAACACTTTTGAGTCTTTGGTCTGATTATTATTTTTTCCTCATAAGATTCTACTCCATGGACTCTAGTTTCTATAGTTAAGGTTCCATGGATGTCTGAGCATTTGATTTTCCTGCTAATGCCATGTCCTTGCTTTGGGGTGAGGCTCTATTTTTATAACCTGTCTCATACCACCTTAAGAAAGCCCAAGGACAGTGCACATGAGGTATCTCTCTGGGCCTCCCATGGGAGGTGTGAACTGACCTTGGCTAGTTAACAATCTCTCACATTTGCACCGAGCAGAGTGCTATGTTCTTTACAGGGATTTCCAGTCCGAGCACAGGAGGAGAGGGCATTCCCTCCAGTACTGCCAGGTGTGGCATCCTGGTGTCAGCAATACGTCTGGACAGAGATATTGGCTGGTGTTTCAGATCTACAGCTTATATAACTTGAATCTAGAAGGAGGTAAAAAAAAACACTTTTACAAGAAAAAAAAAGTTAAAACGCCACCATGAGACTCTTTATTTTAAGCCAATCGGGGAAAAAAGTTGAACCAATTTTGAACTAAATCCAGGTAAGGGGACTACAGGAGGGTCATGTTGCTTCTAATTGTGGTTTTCTATAATTTTCTGTTGGGTAAAAAACACACAGAAATGTAAGTGAAAACAGAATGAATACAGGACTTAGATGACCAGAGAATGAAATATTCTGAACTTGAAACTTAAATTTACAGTGCAATCTATCAAATCTATTGATGTGATGGGTTTTAGTGCAATACCTATGAAGAGGTCACATAAAATCTGCCAGGTGTTCATTTAACTGCAGATAGGTAGACTTTCTCTTTACTTTCTATTCTCTTTCTAAAACTCAAATTTGATGTTATTCTTCTACTCGTAACTCTCAGTGGTCTCCTTTTACCTGAAGGTTATAGTCCAAACTATTGAGCAAGTCACTCAAGGCCACTCACGCCCCGGACCCCATCCACCTTCCTGGCTCCCCTGTCACCACTCCCCAGCGTGGACCCATAGACAATTCTGGCTGTATTTCAAGCACAGATGTGGGCATGCTGCGTCACATACTGCGTCCTCTCTGCCAGAAATGGCCTTCTCTTTCTGGGGAGACTCAATTCATCCTGCAAGGCCCAGATCAAATGTGGCACTTCTCAGAGTGTGGTAGTAACTAGTGATTAAGAACATGGATTCTGGAACCACAGCCTCAGTTTCCTCAACTGTGAAACAGGTGCAATGACAGCCCCCATGCACCAGGTTGTTGTGAAAATTAAAGACATCAAATGTACTTAATTGACTGGCACATAGTAAACACTGTATGAGTTAGCTGTTACTATCCTATATACTCCTAGAAAAAAATAAATCCTCTACTTCCCCCCACAATAGTTTTGAATTTAAATCATACTAGTTTTTATTTTGATTTGCATTATATTTAGTTGAATATACATCAGTCTCCTTTGCTAGACTCTGAGCTCCCTGAAGTCAGTTTGTTCCTTATTTGCCGCAGTGCTCGCAAGGCCTGGTCCAGACACTCTCACAGTACAGTCGTCTTAAAAACAGCACTATTGGGATCTATTTGACAATGAGCTGCGCATATTTGAAGTGGACAATTTGATAAGTTTTGACCTATCCATATACCTATCAATTCATCACCACAATCAAATATCTGTCACCCTCAAAAGTTCTCCCTTGCCTTTTTATTATTTTATTATTATTATTATTTGAAATTAATGGGGGCAACATTGGTTAATGTAATTATACAGGTTTCAGGGGTACAATTCTATAATACTTCATCTATATATTGTACTGTGTGTTCATTACCCCAAGTTAAGTCTCCTTCCATCACTGTTTATTCCCTCTTCATGTTCTTCTACCTCTGCTACCCCCTTTCCCTTTGGTAATCCCTGTGCTGTTGTCTATGAGGGTTTTTTGTTTTGTTTTTTGTTTTTTTGCTTAATCTTTTCACTTTTCACCCAGCCCCACGACCCCTTCCCATCTGATAGCTATTAGTCTGTTCTCTATCTAAGATCCCTTTTTTTTTCTTTTTAAATCCTCATCCAAGGGTATATCCATTGATTCCAGAGAGAGAGAGGAAGGAAGTGGGGGCAGGGTGGGGAGAGAGAGGAATCGAACCTGTGAACTTTCAATTTACAGGATGATGTCCAACCAACAGCCACACAGGCCAGGGCCTCACATCCCTTCTTAAAACAAACACTGATCAGCTTCTGTCACTATGGATTAGTTTTAATTTTGCAGAATTTTACATAAGTGGAATCGTACACTGTGTGTTTTCTTTTGTCTTGCCTCTCTCACTCAGCACATGTATTCAAAGCTCCATCTATGATGCAGTATACGCAGAGTTCATTCTTTTCTGTTGCTGAGGAGCAGTTCAGTAAGGACTATGCCACAGTCTGTTTACTCGTTCATCTGTAGATGGACTTCTAGGGTGTTTACCATAGTATAGTTCTAACACTCATTTATTAAATGGAATCAGTTGTAGGAAAACTTTAAATAATGGGAAATGGGTATGTTCCCACACTGCTTTTCATGATACTCTCCTAATGCAGTGAAAAAGGTCAAGGTTAGCAAAAGTAGTTAAATCAATATGCTGGTCCTTAGTTGGCACTTGGTATGTACACTCTGATGTACCACCCAGATTCTCTCTTGACCCCTCAGAGGCTGGAAAGATGAGACATGACTGCTGGGCTCTGCTCTGAGAAGTCAGTGGAAGAGAACCAGCACACCCAAGGTCACATCTCCTCCATGGGGCACCCAGGGTGGACTTAAAGGTCCTGTCCCCTTGCCTCAAAGTGGAGCAACTCTGAAGGGAAGGTCTCCAGAGCTCTCACGAGATCCTGATCAGCTGAGGCCTTTGTTGTGACTGCATTTCAATTCAGCTGCTCTCTCTGCCTGATCTTGCTTCCTTCACAAGTGTTGTCCCTGAGCAGTATCTGATAGCCTCCCACATGCAAATGTCCCTCTCCGCATCTGGCACAGGGAACCTGACCCACAGCAGCACTTGAAATATGAGTGAGTCATATGAACAAGTGAATGAAAGAATGAAGGAACTTTCCATTTGAGATATAAACACTGCTCCTTTTGCTCTGAAACCTAAAAGGATGCCTGACTTTTAATTCTTCCAGAGCATTAAATAGAATCTTACTTTAAATTTCACTGGGGAATGATATGTCTATCTTTTTCATCCATGGATGTGATATTGAACTGGTCACAAAACTTGACAAATGTCATGAGAGTTTATTGGACTCAGAGAATAAAAATGGGTTGTGGAGGAAATGCTGCAAGGCAGGCTTGTGAATGACATGCACTTGTGGTTTTTATGGTCTTTCCGACTCTTTCGTCACCCACACTTCAGCCTTTAGCCCATAGTGGGTTCCGCAGGGGTAAGTAGCCGATGTGGCTGCTTAGCAGGGTGGAGGGAAAAGATGAGGTTGGAGCATAGTGGGCAAGGAGTGACCTATTCCTAATGAAAAAATGTCCACTGACCACCTTGTATGTGGGAGGCCTTGCAACAGACAGCCCATTTGTCATTTTGACCCCATATCCTGGAAATGTCATTTGATGAGTGGTGGAGTGGGGACAGATTTTAGAGAAATAAACAAACATACTCTTTATTCCCCATCATCACCTTGGTCAACGTAGATTGTCAGGAAGAAAAAATTGAAAAAGAAGACATTTATTAAATAGGTGAAACTGACTGTTTTAGGGCTCACAAAAGATAGGGGATTTCCCCATGTGTAGAAGCCACTGGGTTTTTGCTGCAATTATGAGAGAGAACTGAACTTTCTTTTTGCCCTTTCATGGCTTCTCTGAAGAACCCATGGCCTTTCCCAAGGCCTGGGCAAGAGGCGGCTTCACCTGCATTTCCCAGCAGATGCTGCAAATGGCTAGTTCACACCCAGGCCTGGGATTCTTGGGGCACTGCTGTAATCTCACACAAAGCGGCAGTGGAGTTTCTAAGTGAGAGCAGCAGCCTTTATGATTAGTTAGTGATTGAGAAAAAGGCTTCCTAGGAGAAGCAGAGCCTTAGTGGGATGTGTGTGGGAGTAAGAGGCCAACAGACCTAGGCTTGCCGGACCTAGGCTTGCCGCCGGGGCCCTGTCACTAGCAGCCCTGTAGCCTGAGCAAACGGCTTGCCCCTTGGTACCTGTTTCCTCTTCTGTGAAGTGGTGAGAACAAGTACAGCACAGGGTGACTGGGAGGTGTTGGTTAAACAGAGCACCCAAAGTGCCTGGCACAACAGCCTGGAGATCTCCCATTCATCTGCAGGCCTCAAATGCCTGGAGCTGTGTCATGTCCCACAGGGACTGGGTAGGTGAGATGTGCCTAGAAAAGGACAGAAAGTATATGCTTTTGTCCTTAGAGTTTCTGCCTAGAACTCATTCTAATTAAAACACCCCCGGTCTGAGCTGATTTCAGGACACTGTGGTGTGGGAGATGCACCACAGGACAGCAAGGTCCAATGTCAGGTCTCACTGTCTCGCCCAGGACATGCCACTTCCCTCAGTGTCTCCATTGCAAACGAGACGATAGCATGAAAGCAGTGGTTTCCAAGCCATGTTCTGAAGAACCCATGTACTCGCAGTTGCCTCAGGGTTCTGCAGTACTGTCTTTAAAATTTCTTCAGGAAAATATTTTAAGCTATTAATCCAGGCTCTAGAACCAGGCTGACAAGTCTCAAATCTCAGCTCTAACACTTAGCCTTAGTCACTAGCCATGTGACTTTGAGCAAATTGTTGAATCCTTCTAAAACTCAGCTTCTACTTTGTTGTAAAGATTTTTGTTTACTTATTCTTAGAGAGAGGGGAAGGGAGGGAGAAACAGGGAGAGGAACATTGATGTGAGAGAAACATCAGTTGGATGCCTCTCACACATGCTTTGACCAGGGACCAAATCTACAACCCAGGCCTGTGCCCTGACCAGGAATCAAACCAGTGAGCTTTCACTTTTGGGATGATGTCCAACCACACCACACTGGTCAGGTCTTCAGCTTTCCACTTTGGTAAATTGGGAATAATAATAGTATCTACCAAATAAGGTTATTGAGAACATTTAAAAAGTTTACACATGTAAATGACTTAGAAAAGTGCTGGTGTCACTTCGCCAGCCACTGGACACCACCGATCTATGAATTTGTTATGTCAGGTAAACTAGCTTCTCTGCCAGACTCCTTAGACTTAGAACAAAATCCAAATGCTTCATCCTCGTCTACAACAGAGGTCAGCAAACTTTTTCTGTGAAGAGCCAGGTAGTGAGTACTTCTGGCTTGCAGGACATGTGGCTTCTACAATGGACTTCTGCCCTAGTATCCTGGAAGTAGCCACAGGCAATATGTAAATGAATGAGTGTGACTGTGTACTAAGAAAACTTTATTTATAGACATTGGAAGTTGAGTTTCATATGATTATCATGTAACATAAAACAATATTCTTTTTTGATGTTTTTCAACCCTTATGATTGTGGGCCCTACAAACACAGGCTGTAAAAACATCCCTAGCTTGTGGGACGTCCAGACATGGACTGTGGGCCACATTCTGCTTGCGGAAGACAGGATGCCAATCCCTGCTGCATGGGACCCCATGTTTGTGGGTCTCTCCAACCTCATTTCTCCCACTTCCTGCCATCCTTACCAAGCTTTAGTTCCCTGAGCCCTTCTGTTCTAACCTGGCTGGCTCCTTTCCACTTGGGGACTTCTGCACTCCCTTCTTCCTGAACCTTCCTCATTTAGCTCTTCACCATGACCAACTTCTATTCAACCTTAACCGTCATTTAACTGCCACCTGTTCGGGACACCAAACCTGCCCATCAGATCTAAAGTAGTACCCTCTGCCCCACAAAACCCAGTTTTTTTCCCCAGACAGCATTGATCAACAGCTGTAATTATGTATCTTGTCTACTTATGTGTTCATTGTCCATCTCTCTACTTCATGGGCACAGGTACGTTGCTTTCTTATGTGCTACGATAGCTCCAGCCTGCCACCCTGCTCGGAACACTGTTCGGTCAATATTGTAGAATGATGAGTGAGTCCACAACCTCAGTATCTTAGTTTCACACAATGAGTTAATAAGGGTTGATCTCCTAACCTTGTAAAATGCTGATGAGAATAAAACAAAAATGTGTTTTTAAGCCTTTATAAAGTTGTACAAAGGGAAGGTGGTAAATCATTAAGGCAGCCTCTTTGACAAAGCACAGAATTCAGCCACACAGCCACTTTCACCACAGACGCTAACTTATGGGGAGAACAGCAAAGTGATATTAGTATGAATGAGGGCATTTTCATTCTTTGTCCTAGATATTCCCCATAGACAAGAAAATGGCTATATATGTAATGTTTATCTTGGCCTTAGTAAAAGATCTTATTTATTAGCATGTAGTACTAGGTACTTTGTATTTGTTCTCCCATTTGATAGTCACAACCATGCTGTAAACAATCATTCCGTGCCCATTTTGCAGGTGAAATGAATCCAAGCAGTCCCGTCAGCAGCTGAACCAGGACCCTCCTCAGCTTTATCTGACTTCCCCGGTGACACACAGACCTTCTGAATTGCCCCATTGGCACATTGGCAACCAGCTAGCTGAATGAACCTCAGTATCTTTTCATGGCCAGGAGCAAGCCCTCTCTGGGGAGGGAGGAACATGTTGATTTCTGGCAAAATGAAGTATATCTTTCTTCAAAAGGAAGGCTTTTTTGGTCCTCAACTTAAAAAGACATTTTGTTGATTTTAGCTTAAATAAACCCAAAGCACACTGATTTATTTTCTTTGGATGTTTGCAGGCAGGCTTTACATACATTGGAAAAGGGCAAAATGAGTTTGGGAACCCATCAAGCAGACAACTGAGAACCAGCCACAAGGCTAAAACCTAGGTTGGCCTGTTGTTGGGAGTGAGCTGAACTGTTAGGTTTCTGCAGGAAGTTAACCTACCAGGGCAGGAGCTGGTGGTGTCATGAAAACCCGCATTCCTTTCCCGGGCATCAGTTTTCACATGTGGTTTACTGAAAATCTATTAGCTTAACATACCCTTCTTTAAAAATGGGCTCTGTGGAAGAGATGAATGACAATAACTACTGATGGAGTAGAACAGCTGTAACAATAGACTGCAGTAAGTTACGTGGACCGGAGTATGGCAGGGCCACGGCTTTCAGAAGAGCTGGGCCTCCTTTCCCGCGCCCACCCAAATCCTCTTCCCTCCACGGGTGGTTTCTGCAGGGCCTCGCAGGGGCAGGTTGGGCGTGAAGGCTGGTACAGGCGGCGGAAGCCTTGGGAGCTTCCTTTCCACTCCCCTGTGGGGAAAGAAGGATGCCTGGCTGGCAGGGGCCGGGCCTCAGGGCTGTCGGAGCATCCTCCCGCTTGCGCCGCAGCAAGGGTCCCTTGGGCCCTGGCCCAGGAATCGTGCTCTTAGTGGACACTTGCACAACCGTAATGACCACAGTAACCTAAGCTGCAACTGTGGTGGAAATAGAGACCACTCTGAATTTACCATGAGATCGTTCTGATTGACTGAGGACACAGTTTCTCTTTATTAAATTGCCGACGAGCCTCTTGGGTGGAGATGCGCCTGGGATGGGACGAACGCATCACACCCGGAAGGAGCTGCAGCTGCGAGGGCACACAACCAGGAAAGCACGGACCCCACAGGTGGTTTACAGGTACCTTGGCGCTACAAGTAGGCGTGGTTTCTCGTTTACAGACCTCCTTCGTCAAATAAATACACCCGAATAACTGGAAAAAAAAGGATACAATAGCCTTGTAAAGGAGAAAGAAACTAACAGACCTCCGAGAACAGGTTTAGAACGGCCTGTGCGTTACTTGGATGGTGTTCTCATATTGAGTGGCAATCAGAGAAAGGAGCAGTACGCGTTTCCTGTGAGTGTCCTGTACAGAGTTCAAGAATAGAACAGCAGCAAAGTTTTCAGTTTCTGTGGGAGTAATGGCAGCTACGTCGTGCCGTGTAAAACATTCGTAAGAACCAATTGTATATTAAATTTGACTACTAATCACTTTAGTTGTAAACCTACATGCACTGAACATATTACATGTACTTAAAAATCAAGTTATTTCTTCTGTGTCATAGAGGCAATGCTTTTCCTTCCCTTGACTTTTTATAATGGCTAGTCACTTTCCTAGGAAAATTCACTACATTGAAGTATTAAAGAAAAGCAAATCTCATTTTAATCCTTTGTTTAAAGATGAAAAGCATCTGCCATCCCCTAAGGAAACATTTCCCCTTCACCCCTGTAAGTGAATATTAACCACATAGATGCTAAATCGCTGCTGTCCCCAGCCTAGCAGGCGAATTTCTTCCACTCCTCCTCGACGGGCTACTAACAGCTCTAAGTTGTCACACACAGGCGGGACCACAATTTAAATGCAAAGAACCCTGTGCCCCATTAGCTGAGAAATTCCTGCATGTACAGTCATGACAGTGCCTGTGAAAATGAAAGGAGGTTCATCTGCATTCTAACACACACTTTACTTAAATTCAAAAGAGCAGTTCAGCACCGCTTTCAACTTCAACCCTGGGCAGCAGAGTGCCTAGATTACAAAGGAATGCCTCCTTTTTTACCACACAGGGAAGCCCTTCTCAAAGGTGATGAGATAGGAACTTCTCTCACTGTAGCTCTTCAATCAGTTCCCAATAACACTGGGCGACTGAAAGAACAGGCTTTGTTTAGTACAAACACAGCTAGCTGAGTAGAAAAGATGCATTGTGGGGATGCTGGACACAATTGGGGGGCCACTGATATGCATTCCAAATACTACTGACAGGAAAGTGACCACATCAGCCTAAAATGCAAGAAATTAGCAACAGTGATTTACCAAACTGACATCACTCCAGAAAATATTATCTTTTATTTTTATTTTTGCAAAATCATCTTTCAAATATAAGGTTATTTTAAAATAATTCTTTGGTTAAAGTATAATTCAAATAAAAAGTAGAAATTCCTGGAAGCCCTTCCTTCAGGGTGAACAAGACCTCCCTTTCAGCCACCAGATTGCCGTTTAATCAGCCACTCGGGCTGCACGAATCCAAACATCACGGAAAACCCTGTGCTCTGAAGTCCAAGCCCGGGTGAAGTGGTGAGCTCCGAGCCACCCCTGTGGTGATGGAGACAGGGCCTGGGAACCTGAAACTCTAGCTTGTACGTGAAAATGTGCGGACTGTTCTTGTCCAGTGAAGCATAGATGTGGCATTTTAAAATCACAGAAACCAAAGTCCCAGTGCTGACGAACACCGGGGTACCAGGGGATTGATGCAGCCCCTGGTACAAGCGACAGAATGTTTCACTCTCAATCCCATGTTAAATCCTCTGGTTAATTCCATCTCAGTTTGTCTCAGACAACTTCCCACATTAAAAAAAAATCCTCTCTACAAGAAACCATTTGGTTCTTGTATCTGGCATTTCCTTCCTCCCTTCCTTTCTTCTCCCGCCCCACCCCATCAACATTTGTTCTTAATAAGCACCAGGCTCAGATCAAAAACAACCAGTCCAAACTTCAGGTTGTAATATCAACCTGGTGCATTTGGATGAGTATGAAATCATGTTTCTTTTATTATTCAACATGATTTCCAAAGAATTTCTCACTTGGAGCTCAAGTTTAGTTGTTTAAATAGGTAGATGTGAAAAGAGAATTTATTGTGAGTTCAGATATTCAGGTCATTTTAAAAAGCAATCTGGATTATTACAGCAGAGGAATAAACTCTTAGTTTACTCAGGGTTTTCCACCCAAATTATTCAGAAAACCGTTTCAGATTTCTGCTTCCTTTTGCTCATGTAGACAATAGCCCAAGGCTCTGTCTGCTTTGGACTAAGGACCATGGACGGTGACCCAGCTACAGTGACCTATCAGGTCACCACAGGACACAGACAACCCAGAGGGAGGGAGATGATAACCCATTCTGAACTCCATTCTGTGTAAGTACAGACACAGCCCAGAACACACTGCTACGATTTTCAAGGAAATTGCATGAGAGGTATTCAAGCATGATTCTGAGCATTGAAAGACCATGAAAATTTGTGCAGAATCTAATAAACATTATAGATCTGGTTCACTTCCGTACAGATAAAAGAATGGCAGCAACATTATACGAACTGTAATGTGATATTTCTCTTAAACCCTTTAATGAGAGTATTTCACCAATTTTAAGGTTAAAACATTTATATTAATGATGTCAGCATAGAGTTACTTCTATACTCAGAAGCTGGATGGAGTTTGTGCAATGCCAGAAGAAATCAAGATTTGCTCCTTAAAATGTAAAATTTATGACATGTTTCTTTAAGTGACTTTTAAACCCCCCTGACTATAATCCTCTTGCTGATTAACACACATGGACAGTATCCTTTCACTCTTCTTTCCAGGGAATCATCACATTCCCATTTCCAATAGGCACATAGACCTATTTATTTATTTATTTATTTATTTTTAGAGAGAGGGGAGGGGAGGGAGAAAGAGGAGAGAAACATCAGTGTATGGTTGTCTCTCTCCGCCCTGACTGGGAATTGAATCGGTGACCCTTTGGTTTGCAAGCTGGCACTCAATCCACTGAGCCACACCAGCCAGGGCTAATTTCTATACACCATATTTACCATAGTTTATGCATTTGGGTTTTGAAGCTATGCAATGCTACAATATATATTGATTTGTTTTGCACTAATGCTCTTTAAGTGGCTGGGATTTAATTTTTCGCACGTATGCTACACAGACCAGACCAGACCACTGTCTGCTGCTGTCAGCACTCAGCTCGTCACACAATCAAGTAGACATTGATAACTGATGTTTTGGCTTGATTGTCATTTATTTTCTTTATCTAAACTCCCTCTTGATTCAGAGAGCAGGTGTGAAGGGAAACCACAGGATGTGCTTCTCCCAACTTTCCTTAAGTTGCCCTACCTATATGTTTAAAATTATTATAGAAGAACAAACACAGAAGGACAGCCCGCGTAGCCGTGCTGTCATGACTGTCATTTCCGTTAGCTCCCTGACTTCGTTATGCATCCCTGCTACAACTGGTGCATTTGTGGATGTCCTGTTATGATGGACATGTGCTATATGTGAGTGGACAACAACCTGACCCTTGGTATGGTTTCTAGATGTCCATATTGCACAAGAATGAGCTTTTTGCTGACTAAAAAATGTATGTCACACACATCCTTTGAAAATGTCAACTGCCTTAACCCAGTGACCATAGTCCAGACTCCAGGGCCAAGGACAAGCAACCACGGTGATTCAGAAGTCGGTGGCTCCTTTGGTCGCAACACGGTTAATTCAGAGTCACTTTATATTTTGCAAGTTCTTTGCTCCTACAGTTGAGTACTTCACACATTTATCTTATTTTCCTCCTGAGTAGCCAAAAGTGCTTTGGAGAGCAAGTGTGCCTTGTCCCCCGTTTCACAGATACAGGCAGCTGCTCTGGAGAAACCTGGCAGCACCAGAGGAACATCCGAGTCCTCAGGGCACGCGTCCAGACCCAGCGGCGCTGGGGGTCACACTGAGAGCAGAATTTGATGTGTAACTTAGAACGATGCTCTCTCTGCAGGGTACGTTTTCTGAGAGCCTGATAAGAATCCTTCAGCGTGGCTTTGTCTGACTGGAACACGGAGTTAAAGAGAAAGTCCCATCCCTAAACTGGCAGCTCACTGTTGCTCCAGCTGGAGTCTGGACGCCCTCCTTTCTACTGCATCCTTCCTCCGGCCAGGCTGGCGCCTTCACCGGAGGGCTCAGGGGCCTTGGCGGTGCGTCGGCAGGAGGAAGGATACATCCTTTGCCTTAGCAGGTGCCTCAAATTAGGGTGACGATCCTTGAAAGCCTTGTTAGCTAGATAAGAGTCCAGAGACAGAGAATGAATTTTATCCCTGAATCAAGTTTTCTTTCCTTACACACAGTCTCATCGCAAGAATTTTAAAGCATCAGATGAAGTATGCAAATTATTCTGAGCTGTCAGCTTATAACGGGTTGCAGACTTTTCCACTGTTTTAAACACACAAAAAGACACTTCTCCAAAAGCATTTTCAAGCTCTTTTCCTTCTTCACTAGTGTGGTTCAGTCTTGTAGCAAGGTCTCTCTCCAGTTGAAGCCCCCAGTCGGCCCATGGGTAAGAGGAAGGATGGGTGGGTCTGTCAGCTGCCATATTCCAGTTTCTCCCAATTCTTCACAGGAACAAAAGCCCAAGTATGGAATCTGCAGTAAGAGTAGTACACAAGTGGAAAGTAGAAAATAGAGGTTTAATGCTTCCACTTTCACCTAGACACACAGATCTGCAGGTGGCCCTTGAGAATAAGGAATATTCATAGGAATCAGTAGGGGCTTGACAGACAAGCATCCCCCCAAAATCCATAAGGAAGATGAAATGGGAGAAGCTGATAAGTTAGAGGGAAGAGTATTTACATTGCAAGAGGATTCACCAGAAGCATTTATTAAACGGTGAGCTCCTCTAGTGCAATTACTCAATTAGAGCTGGCTTCTTAACAGTGTGGGAGAAAAAGGGGCAACATAGAAAGCTAAGACGCTGCAAGTTAACTCCTAATTTCCTGTAAGTCAAGGGCAGGGGAAAGTGGTGGTGTGAAAATGGAGACAACTGTACTTGAACAACACTATAAAAAAAAATAATAGTATATGAAATGGAGAAGCCAAAGAACTATTATGCATGATCCATGAACATGAACTGGAGGGTGGGGGTTGTTGGGGAATGGGGATACTAGGCAAAGAAGGGCAAAGGGGGAAAAATTGGGACAACTGTAATAGTATAATCAATAAAATATATATTTAAAAAGAGCTGCAGTTTAAATACTTCTGACATGATACTTAGACAATGGGAAGGTGACTCGGTTTTTGAAGAGTTGTTCATTTGTTTTACCCAGCTTTATTTATTTACGTATTTCCATGTGTGTCTGTAACATCCAAAGTGGGAGCTGTGCCATTCCTCACCTCAGTGTTCACAGCATCTAAAAGCTTATTTTTTTTGTGTGTACAAAGCTACATTTATAAACAAGACACAAATTTCTGCCCTCCAGCAGCTTACAGAGTAAAGGGAAAGACAGATGCATAAATAAGCTTTTAAAAAATGAGAAGACTATTGCAATTGAGTTTGAGCCAGTCTCTGGGGACATACGGAGGAATCATATTCATCAGCTTGGAGGGAGGTGTGTGGGAGGGTGGCTGACAGAGAAGGAAGAACCCAGATGTGTGGGTCAGCCTCATGGCCTCTGGCTCACTGCCCTGTTTCTGGGTTTGCCTTTCCGTCTGACATTTGAAATTGCTGCTTCCTGTGGCCCACCAGCCAGGACCTCGCTTCCGGCTGATCTCTGCCCCCACCCCCTTCATCCAATCCTCAGTATTCAAGCAAAGCCAGACAATTTGCTTATAATCTTTAGCTACTTCTAAATTTTAGCTCTAAGAAACTAGAACTAGGTCAAACATGTCTTTTTCTCTTACACAGGCCTAATAAAGTGCCTTACACAGGGTACCACTCAACGCTTCTTGGTTGAGTGAATCAATAAATGCACCTTCCCAGCTCAGAGCACATGCCTCAGAGAACCTAGTTATCAGCCAGGCATTGAACTGTTCTAAAATGACTGGGCGCCACAGGCCCCCGGAAAGCAAGTGTGAGTTACCTTTCGGACCATTTGTACAAAGTCCTTGGAGTTCTGAGGGGACAGGCCCTGAAGTTGGCAGGTACACGCTTCAAGGGAAGATGCATGGGCCACAATCAAGATGTTATTTCCTGGGGGAAAAAGCAAGGACTAAGAAGACCATTTCTATACAGACATATGTAAACTTTGTGAATGCTGGAAGCCAAGTGTTCTGGAGAGGGGCAAACAGTCTCAAGAAAGAGACGATTTGGCCAAACAATATTCTGAACAATACTGTATTGTTAAGGCAGCCTCATGTCATTAAAAAACCCACTAATCTTAAAATAATTATAGGTTCATAGGAGGTTACAAGTGTAGTACACTTGTACATATATGAAGTTACTGTTGGCCCTCGGACAACATGGGTTTGAACTGTATAGGTCCACTTACATGGAAATATTGTTCATTTAATACTGTAAATGAATTTTCTCTTTCTTAGGATTTCCTTAATAACTTTCTTTTGTCTAGCTTACTTTATGGTAAGAATACAGTATATAATACATACGACACACAAAATATGTGTTAATTGACTGTTCAATAAGGCTTCCACTCAACAGTAGGCTCTTTGTAAAGTTTTTGGGGAGTCAAAGTGACATGTGGATTTCCAGCTGCACAGAGGTTGGTGTTCGTAACCCTGTGCTAGTCGAGGGTCAGCTTTACGTATTGTATGTTCACAGCAGGACTGTGTATGACACGTGCCATGTGTATCATACTATGTATCCATACACAGTGTGTGGGTGTGTACACAGAGTATGTGCACTGCACATACACACATACCGGGAAGGTCCCGTGCACCCTTTACCCAGTCTCCTCCGATGTCTTGCCTAATTGGCATTTTATCACAATCAGGAAATTGACACTGGTACAATTCACATAGCTTATTTAAGTTTCACCAGGTTTTCTTAATTCTGTCACATGTGTATCTTTTTGAAAATATACCACAATCAAGATACAAAACTGTCCTTTGCCTACAGTTCTCTCTGCTACCCTTAGTATAGTTCTCAGTGTTGCCATGTAGACCTGTGAGCACTGGCGACGTTCTGGTTGGTAGAACATGCTGGGCGTCATTGCGGGAGGGTCATGGAAGTGGAAGTGGTGTGAGTGGCTTTGTGAGTGATGACTGAGAAGTGGGAATCATCCGCAGCACTGTTGACCAGGGGTCTCCACTGTTAACAGTTCAGTGCGTATAATTCCAGGCTTTGCTCTATGAAGATACATATTTTAACTTAAAAAAGCAATGGGAATGTTTATACTCTTTTGCCATTTTACTAAAAATTTTATAGTGAGTAGTCAGTTTTACATATCATAACTATTGTAGTTCAATGTTTATAAAATTCAATAGCAAATAGACTGGAGACTTATAGAACGCTTCCTGCTTGGTGGTGACAGTGGCAGTATGTGTGTTTGTGTAGGTGTGTTGGTGTGCAGATGTTCATGCTCTGGATCACTTATGGGAAAGACCATGTTACATTAAAGGACTTCTAGAAATTGTAACAGGGAACCTACTTCATAAAGTGCAAGATAAAGAGCTCTCATGTCAAAATCCAAGTTACTTCATTTTGAAACTAAATTTGGTGTATACCCACTGTTTTAGGTATTCAAGAGAATATTAAAAATTTAACATGAAAGTATCTACAAGAGAGTTTGGAAATATTTTTTATTTATTAAGTGAGTCTGGCAAAAGAAGTTGAAACATCTTGAATGGCCTATTAACCATGCTGGAAAAATGGTCACATATTTAAATACAGAGTCCAAAATAATACCACTTACCTTTACTTTTACATTCACTTATTATTTCTTTTGTTACTTGAAAACTTCTATTGATATAAGTGTCATAGGACTCTGAAACCACTAATTTGCTGACTGGAATATGAGGTCTGTAATAGAAAAACAAACAAAAGCAATAGAACACTTTGATCTTAAGACAAAGCAATTGATAGTACTCTTAAGTTTCATTTCAAGACCCTTCTAAAGTTTCTCTAATTCTGTTTATCCATTTCCTGGGGAAAGGGAGGAGGTAGGGTATTTCCACTATATAGACATGGGGTTAAAATGTACAAAATGTACAGAAATAAAGGCCGGGGGTGCAGAGTGTCACAGTGACCAGATGAAAAATGAAACATTTGGTGCAGGTTTCACATGCAAGATGATTCATAAGCAACTCATTATAGACAATAGGAAGCAAGGCGGAAGTTAGGTCTTACTATCTATTTAGATCACCAGATATTTCCTAAGCCTCTCTTCAGTAGCCTTACAAAAAATAACCTGTAAGGATATTATTTGGATAGGCTTTATTTTTAACATTTTCCAGCTTTATTGCAGTATAATTAGCATACAATATTGTGTAAGGTTAGGGTATACAGCATGTTCATTTCACATACATATATTACAAAATGATTATCCCATAGCCTTAGCTAACATGCCCACCACGTAACACAATTACCATTTCTATTTTTGGGGTGACAGCATTTAAGATGTATTTTCTTAGCAACTAGAAAGTATAAAATATACTATTAACTATAATCAACATGCTGTACATTAGCTCCCCAGAACTTATTTATCTCATACTGGATAGTTTGTACCCCTTGACCAGCATCTCCCCATTTCCCTCCAGTTCTGGTAACCACCACTCTATCATTGGTTCCTCTGAGTTTGGCTTTCGTAGGGTCCACATAAGTGATATGTGCAGAAAATCTCTTGTTTGAGATCCTGTTTTCATTTCCTTTGGATATATACCCAGAGCTGGGATTGCTGGATCATATCATAACTCTATTTTTAATTTTTTGAGTAACCTCTGTTCTGTCTTCCATAGAACAACAATGCACAATCCCACAAATGCTGTAGAAAGGTTCCCTTTTCTTCACATTCTTGACAACACTTGACAGTTCTTGGGTTTTGATGATAAACATCCTAACAGGTGTGAGGTGCTGTCTCATTGTGGTTTTGATTCGTATTTCATTGATTAGTGATGTTAAGCATCTTTTCATGTACTTGTGGGCCATTTGTATATCTCTTTGAAAACATACCTGTTCGGTCCTTCTGCCAATTTTTTAAATAGAAGTTTTGTTTTTCAATTAGTTTATACTTGGTATTTTGTATTAATTTTAGGTGTACAGCATAGTGGTTAGGCAATCATATGCAGACTTTACAAAATTGTCTACATGATATTTGCTGTACACAATTGGCACTGTACATAGTTATTTGAATATTATTAACTACATTCCCTATGCTGTATACCCAGTCCCCAACCTACCTCCCCTGTGGCAACCAATGGTCTGTTCTCTGTATCTATTCATTCTGTTCTTCAGATCCTACAAATAAGTGAGGTCATATGGTATTTGTCTTTCTCTGACTGACTTATTTCACTTAGCATAATAATCTTTAGGTCCATCCATGTTTTTGCAAATGGTAAGATTTCATTCTTTTTTTATGGCTGAATCATAGTCCATTGCATTCAAAGTACCACCTCTTTATCCACTGTCTACTGAAGGGCTCTTGAGTTGCTTCTGTATCTTGGTTATTGTAAATATATATCAGGATATTTATATTCTTAGGAATTAGTGTTTTGATTATCTTTGAATATATGCCCAGAAGTGGAATTGCTGGGTCATAAGGCAGTTCCATTTAAAAATTTTTAAAGTATTTTTTATTGATGCTATTAGTTTTCCAAATTTTTCCCCCTTGATCCACCCTCCACCCTGCCCTGCCACCCCCTCCAGCATCCTCCCCAACTTAGTTCATGTCCATGAGCTGTACATGTAAGTTGAGTCCTCTGTTTCCTATACCATTTTTATCTCTCCCCATCTATTTTATGCCTACTAATTATGCTTCTTCTTCCCTGTACCTTTTCCCCTCTATTCCTCATCCCTTCCCCCTCCCCACTGAACTCCCTCTGCATGGTGTCCATTTCTCTGATTCTGTTCCCATTCTAGTTGTTTGCTTAGTTTTTGTTTTCATTGTTTTTCTTTTCTTTTAGGTTCATTTGTTGATAGTTGTGAGTTCATTGTCATTTTATTGTTCATATTTTTGATCTTTTTCTTAGATAAGTTCCTTTAACATCTCATATAACAAGGGCTTAGTGATGATGAACTCCTTTAACTTGATCTTATCTGGGAAGCACTTTATCTACCCTTCCATTCTAAATGAAAGCTTTGCTGGATAGAGTAATCTTGGATGTAGGTCCTTGCCTTTCATGACTTGGAATACTTCTTTCCAGCCCCCTCTTGCCTGTAAGGATTCTTTTGAGAAATCAGCTGAGAGCCTTATGGGAACTCCTTTGTAGGTAACTGTCCCCTTACCTCTTGCTGCTTTTAGGATTTTCTCTTTGTCTTTAATCTTGGGTAACTTAATGATGATGTGCCTTGGTGTGTTCCTCTATGAGTCCAACTTCTTTGGGACTCTCTGGGCTTCCTGGAAGTCTATTTCCTTCGCCAGATTGGGGAAGTTTTCCTTCATTATTTGTTCAAATAAGTTTTCAATTTATTGCTGCTGTTCTTCTTCTGGCACCCCTCTAATTCGGATATTGGAACATTTCATGTCCCAGAGAATCCTCTTAATTTTTTTGGATTCTTGTTTCTTCATTCTGATCCAGTTGGATGTTTATTTCTTCCTTTTGTTCCAAATCGTTGCTTTGAATCTTGGTTTCCTTCTTGTCACTGTTGGTTCCCTGAATATTTTGCTTTATTTCATTTTGGGTATCTTTCATTTGTTCTTTCATTTTTTTGACCAAGCTCAATCAGTTCTGTGAGCATTTTGATTACCAGGCCTTTAAACTGTCCATCAGATAGGCTGGCAATCTCCTCATCACTTAGTTCTCTTTCTGAGGTTTTGCCGTATTCTTTCATTTGAGTCATATTTGTTTGTCTTGGCACAGCTGATAGGTTGTAAGGAGGCGGGGCCTTAGGTATTCACCCTTGCAGGGCAACCCTCTTTGCTGTGCTGCCTGTGGGGGAGGGGCCAGAGAGGGAACAATGTAGTTTGTCTGCTCGTTTCTAGCACACTTTCCAACAAACTCTCGAGTCAGACTGGAAGTATCTCCCACTGTGGCAACCCCAACTGTAGCTCATAGTCAGCTCTGAGTCTCAGTTTTCCCCTAAGTCATTCCCTCCCATGCAGCTCTGCAGAGCTGGGCAGTCAGCCCCGCCCCTCCACTGCCTCCCTGCAGTTTTTCTGAGTCACCCGTGGAGTCTGCCTTACTGGTCTGGTTGTTCTGGTTGATTTTTTTCTTAATTCCTTGGT
Source organism: Trachops cirrhosus (assembly GCA_028533065.1). NCBI lineage: Eukaryota > Metazoa > Chordata > Mammalia > Chiroptera > Phyllostomidae > Trachops > Trachops cirrhosus. The sequence continues at coordinate 78,582 of JAPYXV010000019.1, read as the reverse complement.
TGTCAGAGTTCCATGAAGTTTGATTTTCTGGTGTTTTTGGTTGTTTATTGATTTTTAGATTGGTTGTTATTCTCCTTTTGGTTGTGCAAGGAAAGGAAGGGTTTCTACCTACTCCTCCATCTTGGCTGGAGCTCCAATTTTAAATTTTTTGAGGACCCTCCATATTGTTTTTCAGAGTGGCTGCAACAACCTGCATTCCCACCAACAGGGCACCGGGGTCCCCCTTTTCTCCACATCCTCACCAGCACTTGTGGATTTATTGATGATAGCCATCCTGACAGGTGTGAGATAACTCACTATAGTTCTAGTTTGCATTTCTCTGATGATTAGTGACGTTGAGCATCTTTTTATATCTATTGGTCATCTATATGTCCTCTTTGGAAAAGTGTCTATTCAGGTCCTCTGCCCACATTTTTAAAAATACATATATTTTATTGATTATGCTATTACAGTTGTCCCATTTTTCCCCTTCATTCCCCTCCACCCTGCACACCCCCTCCCACCCTCTGCCCACTTTTTAACTGAATTGTTTTGTTTTTGCTGTTGACTTGCATGATATCTTTATAAATTTTGTACATTAACCCCTTATTCAATGTATCATTGATGAATATCTTCTGCCATTCAGTAGGTTGTATTTTGGATTTGCTGATGGTTTCTTCTGCTGTACAAAACCTTCTTAGTTTGATGTTGTCCCATTTGTTTACTTTGTCTTTTGTTTCTCTTGCCCAAAAATATGTATCAGAAAAAATTATTGACAAGAGAATGTCAGATATTTTACTGCCTATGTTTTTCTTATAAAAGTTTTATGGTTTTGAGTCTTACTTGGAAGTCTATAATCCATTTTGAGTTTATTTGTGTATATGGTGTAAGAAAGTGGTCTAGTTTCACTTTTTTCCATGTATCTATCCAACTTTCCCAACCCCATTTGTTGAATAAACTGTCTTTACACAATTGTATGATCTTGCCTCCTTTTTCGAATATGAATTGACCACATAGGCATGAGTTTATTTCTGTCTCCATTCTGTTCATTGATCTATATGTCTGTTTTTATGCTAGTACCATGCTGTTTTGGTTACTATGGACTTGCAGTATATAATGTGATACCTGTAACTTTGTTCTCCATTTTTTAAAAATTTGGCTTTTTTCCTTAATCCTCACCAGAGGATATGTATATTGATTTTAGAGAGAGAGAGAGAAACATCAGTCCATTATGCTATTTGTCTCCCATATATGTCTGACCAGTGATCAAACGGGGAACCTAGGCATGTGCACTGACCAGTAATTGAACCCACAACCTTTCGCTGTACAGGCCGATGCTCCAACCGAGCTACCCAGCCAGGGCTCCAACTGTGTTCTTTCTCAAGATTGCTGTGGCTGTTTGGGTTCTTTTCTGGTTCCACATCAACTTTTGTATTATTTCTTGTAGTTCTGAGAAAAATGATATAGGTATTTATATAGAAATTGCATTGAACCTATTGATTGCTTTAGGCAGTATGGACATATTAATGATGTTAATTCTTCCTAACCATGAAAATGATATATGCTTCCATTTATATCTTCTTCAATTTCTTTCTTTATTGTCTTATAATTTATCTGAGTATAAGTCTTTCACCTCCCTGGTTAAAATTTATTCCATGGTGCTTTATTTCTTACATACAATTGTAAATAAGATTGTTTTCTTAGTTTCTCTAATAGTTCATTATTAGTGTATAAAAATGAAACTTGATTTCTGAATATTTATTTTGTACGCTGCTTTACAGAATTCATTTATCAATGAATATATTATATTATAATGAATATAATGAATATATCAATGAATATAGTAATTTCTTGGTGGAGGCTTTAGGGCTCTCTCTATACAGTATGAATCATGTTATCTGAAAATAATGAGTTTCATTTCTTCATTTCCAAGTTAGATGCATGCTGTTTCTTCTTCTTGTCTGATTCCTGGGGCTAGGACTTTCAGTACTATGTTGAATAAGGGTGGTGAAAGTGGACATCCTTGTCTTGTTCCCGATCTTAAGGGAAATTCTTTCAGTTTTTCTCTGCTGAGTTTAGCTGTAGGTTTGTCATATATGGCCTTTATTATGTTGAGGTATGATCCCTCTATTCCCACTTTGCTCAGAGTTCTTATCAGACATGGGTGCTGAATTCTGTCAAATGCTTTTTCTATGCCTACTGATATGGTCACATGATTTTTATCCTTCCATTTGTTTATGTGATGTATCATGTTAATTGACTAGCAGATATTGCAACAACCTTGAATTTCAGGAACAAATCTCACTTGATCATGGTGTATGATCTCATGATGTATTGCTGAATTAGGTTTGTTAATACTTTGTATAAGGTTTTTGCTTCTATGTTCATCAGGGATAGGGGGTATAATCTTTGTAGTGTCTTATCTGGTTTTGGAATCAGGATAATGCTGGCCTTGTAAAATGAGCTCAAGAATCTTTCCTCTTGAAATTTTGGAATAGTTTGAGAAAGACAGGTGTTAGTTCTTCATTGAATGTTTGGTAAAATTCACCTGTGAATACTGTGGTATTCATACTGTGCAGGAGTTTGTTGAGAGTTTTTTGGTTATTGTTTTGATTTTGTTCATTATAACCAGTCTGCTCAAATTTTCACTTTCTTCTTGATTCAGTCTTAGGAGACTGCATGTTTCTAGGAATTTATCCATTTTTCCAGATTTTTGATTTGCTGGCACATAATTGTTTGCAATATTTTCTTACAATCCTTTGTATTTCTGTGGTATCAGTTGTCAGTTCTCTTCTTTCATTTCTGATTTTATTTATTTGGGTCTTCTTTTTTTTCTTGATGTGTCTGGTTAAAGGTGTATCAATTTTGTTTATCTTTTTAAAGAATAAGCTCTGTTTCATTGAGTATTAGTATTTTTTAGACTCTATTTCATTTATGTTTGCAATGATTTTTATTATTTCTTTTCTTCTATTCACTTTGGGCTTTGTTTGTTCTTTTTATGGTTCCTTTAGATGTAAGGTTAGATAGTATATTTGAGATTTTTCCTGTTTCCTGAGGTAGGTCTGCATTGCTGTGTTTTCCCTCTTAGTACTGCTTTTTCTGTATCCCACAGATTTTGGGTTGTTATATTTTTATATTCACTTATCTTAAGGTATCTTTTGATTTTTTTCCCTTGATCTCATTGTTAACTTATTTTTAGTAAACTGTTATTTAGCCTCCATGTGTTTGTGTATTTTTTAGTTCTTTTTCTTGTAATTGATTTCTGGTTTCATACCATTGTATTTGGCGAAGATGCTTGATATGATTTCAATATTACATTTATTGAAACTTGTTTTGTGACCTATAAGGTCACTCATAGAAAATGTTAAAAAGCACCATAGCTGGTGTGGCTCAGTGGATTGAGCACTGGCCTGTGTTGGTGGTTCGATTCCTAGTCAGGGCACATGCCTGGGTTGCAGGCCAGGTCCCCAGTTGGGGCCATGCAAGAGGTAACTGATTGATATATCTCTCGCACATTTATGTTTCTCTCCCTCCCTTCCCTACTCTCTAAAAGGAAATAAGTAAAGTATTATAAAAAAGGAAACGTTAAAAAGAATGTATACTGTGCTTGTTTGGGGTGAAAAGCTCTGAAAATATCAAATCCATCTGGTTTGGTGTGTCATGTAAGGCTGCTCTTTCTTGTTCAGTTTCTGGAAGATCTATCCATTGATGTCAATGGGTATTGAAGACTTGTATTACGACTGTATCGTTGATCTCTCCCTTTATGTCTATCAGTATTTGCCTTATAGATGTAGGTGCCCCTATGTTGTGTGCATAAATGTTTACAAGGATTCTATCTTCTTGTCAGATTGATCTCTTCATCATTATGTAATGAACTTTTATATCTCCTAATATATCCTTTATTATAAAGTCTATTTTGTTTGATACAAGTATTGCTACTCCAGGTATTTTTTAGTTTCCATTTGTTTGAAATACTTTGTCCACTCATTTACTTTCAGTTTGTGTTTGTCTTTTGATCTGAGGTGGATCTCTTGTAGATGGCATATATGTGGGTCTTGTTTTCTTATCCATTCAGCTACCCTATGTCTTTTAAAGTGACTGTTGATAAATACATACTTATTACCATTTTATTATTCATATTATATTCATTTGGTTTTTTCTTTCTTCTTTTTAAACAAGTCCCTTTAAAATTTCTTGTAATACTGGTTTGGTGGTGACGAACTCCTTTAGCTTTTGTCTGGGAAGCTTATTATTTCTCTTTCAATTTTAAAGGAGAGTCTTGCTGGGTACAGTAGTCTTAGTTGCAGGTCCTTGCTTCTCATCATTTCTAATACTTTGTGACAATCCCTTTTGGCCTGCAAATTTTCTGTTGAAAAATCTGTTCACAGTGTAATGGAAGCTCCCTTATAAGTCACTAACTGTGTTTCTCTTGCTGCTTTTAGGAGTCTCTCTATCTTAACCTTTGGCATTTTAATTATAATATGTCTTTGTATGGGCCTCCTGAGGTTCATCTTGTTTCATACTCCCTGTACTTCCTGGACTTGTGTGCTTTGTCCTTAACCAGGTTAGGAAAGTTTTCAGTCATTATTTTATCAGAGGTCCTCAATCCCTTCCTCTCTCTCTTCTCCTCTTGATACCTTTAGGGTTCAGATGTTGTTATGCTTCATGTTGTCCCAGAGGTGTTTTAAACTACCCAATTTTAAAAAATTCTTCATTGTATTTTCTCTCATTGGGTATTTTGTGCTACCTTGTCTTCCAAATTGCTGACCAATCCATACTTCATCTAACCTGCTGTTGATTCCTTCCAGTATATTCTTCATTTCACATATTGTGTTCTTTATTTCTGAGTGGTTCATTTTTGCTTTTTATGCTTACTATCTCTTTGTTGAAGTTCTCATTAACTTCACCCATTCTTCCCCTAATGTCCCTTGAGCATCCTTGTAACAATTGTTTTGAAATCTGTTTCTTGTAGATTGCTTGCCTCCAATTCATCTAGTTCTTTTTTGAGGGGATTTCTCCTATTCTCTTATTGGGGGCATGTTTCTGTATCTTCCCATTTTGAGTGCCTTTCTCTGTTTTTCTGTGTAGTAGGTAGATCTGCTTTGTCTCCCTGTCTTGGTAGTAGGTGTCCTGTGGCGCTCAGTGTCACAGTCTCCCTGATCACCTGAACTAGGTTCTCCTGGAATGTCCCTTATGTGGGTTATCTGAGCCCCACTGTTGTAGCTGAGTGTCAACTGTTTTTGGCCCATCTGTGGGTGGGGTTGACCCACAGGCTTGCTGACTGTGAGAACTGACCCTGACCACACTGTACTGACTGCTGTTCAGAAGATGATCCCATGAAGTAGATTTTCCCCAGCAGGGTCTGGTGTCTGCCAAGATATCCCTTCTGGCTGTGCCACTTGTGGAGCTAATTGGGTTGTACCCTGGTGTGGTCTCGAGCCAACCACAGGTGTGCTGGCTCTGGAGCCTCTTGGAAGGAACTCCAGTGAAGGTCAATATTAGATGCTGCCTGTGACCAGCACTGGGCCACTTGTTAGGAGGTACAAACAAGCTACATTTGATGGCTGCCTCTGCTGGGCCTGTGTGAGTGTGGATGAGCCAAGCTGCCTACCAAGGCCAGCACAGGTCAGGAAAGCCCTGACCATATTTTAATCAGATTGTTTTCATTTTTACTATTGAGTTGTGTGACTTCTTTATATATTTTGTATATTAATCCCTTGTCAGGTATATGACTTACAAATATTTTTACTACTCCATAGGTTGACTTTTTGTTTGGTTGATTGTTGCTTTTGCTTATCGAAATCTTTTAGTTTGATATAGTCCTACTTATTAATTTTGGGTTTTGTTACTTGTGCTTTTGGTGTCATCCAAAAAAAATCATTGCCCAAATCATGACAAGAAGGTTTGCCCATGTTTCCTTCAAAATGTTTTATAATGTCATTCTTAAGTTTAAGTCTTGAATCCATTTTCAGTTAATTTTTGTAGTGATGTAAGACTAGGGTTCAATTTCATTCTTCTGAATGTGGTTAATCACTTTCCCCAACACCATTTATTGAAGACTCTATCTTTCCCTCACTGAGTATTCTTGGCTCCCTTGCCAAATAATAGTTGACTATATATTTGAGGATTTTTTTCTGGGTTTCAAGTCTGTTCCATGGGTCTATGTGTCTATTTTTATGCAAATAGCATACTGTTTTGATTAGTATAGCTTTGCAGTATAGTTTGATATCAGAAGTGTGGTGCCTTCTTTTGTGGTTCCATATAAATTTTAGGATTTTTTTCTATTTTTGTGGAAAATGTCACTGGAATTTTGATAAGGATTGCATTTAATCCATAGATGCCTTTGGTTGGTATGTGCAGTTTAACCATATTAATTCTTCTAGTTCATGAGCATAGGATCTTTTCATTTGTTTGTCTTTAATTTTTTTCATCAATGTCTTGTAGCTTTCAGTGTACATGTATTTCACCTCCTTGATTAAATTCATACCTAAATATTATATTGTTGTGGATGCTATTGTGAATGGGACTGTTTTATTTCTGTTTCTGATGTGTTCTTGTTAGTGTATAGCACAACAATTGATTTCTGTATGTTGTTTTGTGTCCTGTAACTTTACTGAATTTATTGATAAGTTCTGACTGTTTTATGGTGATCTCTAGGATTTTCAATATATTCTATCATCTGCAAACAAACGGGGCAATTTTACTTCTTTCTTTTCAGTTGGGATGACCTTTATTTCTTTTTCTTGCCTGATTTCTCTGGCTAGGACTTCCAGTTTTATAATTGGAGTGGTAAAAGTGGGCATCCTTAATTTTGTTCCTAATATTAGAGTAAAAGCTTTCAATCTTTCACCATTGGGTATGTTAGCCATGCATTTGTCATATGGCCTTTATTATGTTGAGGTATGTTCCTTTTATACCCAATTTGTTGAGCGTTTTTTTCATGAAAGCATGGTGTATTTTGTCTAAAGTTTTTTCTGCATCTATTGAGATGATCAAATCATTATGATCATCCTGCTAATGTGGTGTATCATGTTTATTAATTTTCATATGTTGAACCACCCTTGCATCACAGGGATAAATCCTGCTTGATTGTGATGTATGATCCTTTTAATATGCTGTTGAATTTGGTTCGCTAATATTCTGTTGAGAATTTTTACATTATATTCATCAGGAGTATTGGTCTGAAATTCTCTTTTCTTGAGGTGTGCATATCTGGCTTAGGTATCAGGGAAAAGCTCACCTTATATAATAAGGTGGACAGTTGAAAGGATAGGTTTGACATGCAGATGTATGGCCCTGGCTGGTGCTGCTCAGTGGATTGAGTGCAGGCCTGTGAAGAAAAGGGTTGCTGGTTTGATTCCCAGTCAGGGCACATGCCTGGGTTGTGGGCCAGGTCCCCAGTGAGGGGCACACCACACATTGATGTTTCTTTCCCTCTCTTTCTCCTTCCCTTCCCCTCTCTCTAAAAATAAATAAAGAAAATATTTTAAAAAAATAAATGCAGATGTATGGTCCCTTTACTATTTAAGAGTTTCTGGCCTGAGAAGTATTTATCTTGTTTTGGAGTACAATTATGTCTTACTTTTTTGTTTTCTTATTGTGCGTTTCCTTTCTGATATTTAGAGCATGGTGGGTGAAGGTGGTGGTCAGTTCTCAAAGTGAATGCACACAAAATCTTGATTAGAATACATCACACTGCTACTACTACTACTACTATTACTATAAAGATTTACATGAGAGGTTCCCATGTGTCAGGCTCTGTGAAATGTGCCTCCTTGCACTCTTTGAATATAGCCCTTCTAGCAACCCTTTTGCAAATCCTAACTTTAGAGATGACAAAACTGAGGCTCAGAAAGCCTACAGAGGACATGTGTATGCTTATATTGTAGAAGTTCTTAGAGCCTGGATTTGAACCTGGGTCTGAGATCAATGCCTATAAACCTGTTTTCCACTTGGGACCACTTCTAACAGTGTCCACCTCTCGGCTGCCTGCACTTGGATTTACTGTCCTGAGAGAAAGAATGCTGCTCCATTTGAAGGAAACCTGCTCTCATCTATACAACATTTTCTCAGCAAATATACTGCTAGTAGGAAATAGCCTTCTGAATCTCATAACACCCTCAGAGCTAGGGAGAAACATGAATCACCACTTGTTAAAGACATACGTCATTGTTCTGCAGCAAACTCTCCCCATCCAAACCTCTCATCTAGTTCCATTACCACTTATGTCACTGGTCTCACAGATGCACCCCCTACACCATCCCCCACCATGAGAAAAGTCCTCTTTGTAGGTCCAGAGAGCCATTTCAAAAGTGAAACCCCATTGTAATGTATAAGACTAGAGTAAGTGACAAGCAGGTAAGTGTTGGTATCCAGTTCATCCTGGCTGGCTCTTGCCTTTGGCAGTTCTTAAGGTTTAACCTATGAATGGTTGAGCTTTCATGTTTGAGCCACCAGTCCTGATGGGGATGAGACAGAGTCAAAGATTTCTTACCACTGTCAACAGAATGTGTCATGCTCTAGCCACACCTGCAGGATACATGTACTATACTCAGAGTCAGCTGAGCCTCCAACCACCAACTAGACCTGGAACCTTGAGCTCTGGGTGCTCAGCAACCATCCCTAGGACATTATTCTTCCCAGTAAATTCTCTCCTCCTCACCTTGCTTGGGTCTAGGCTTCTGCCTTGAGCCCCACACTGAAGTTTGATTGATTGCCCCTCTAACACACCAGATCTATGTCCCCCTTCCCCACCACTCCCTACCACACCCAGTCAAGACCCTATTCTGAAGCTCCATCCAACTGGTGTGTATATATGTCTATTTCTGCCTTGCTCCCTCCAGCCCAGCTCCCTAAGACTGGGGGTGCTTTCTGTACCCAGTCCCAATTCTGGGTCTTGTTGCCTGTGCATGATACAACACTTGGATATCAGTCACTGGTCTGGTTAGTTTCCCTCAGCCCAGCTTCCAGTCCTGCCTCCCTGCTGTTCTATGGTGACAGGGCTCTTCAAACAGCACTCGCCTGCTTTACATTACCCTGGCCATCACTCCTTGCCTATCACTATGTTTCTTCAGTCATTTGCACCACACCTTACTTCAAAAGGTCTGCTCACTTTGCATAACTAATTTCAGAGGAAATTCAACTTTAGGGGTGGTGGCTCTCACATGCTAAAGTATGTGATAAATCACTGACCTTAACAATTGATTTATAAAATTAGAAGGGGCTTTTTCCCTTCTTAAACACAAAATGATTGAATTTTGATTTTTTGTAGAGGAAAAGGAAAGCTGGAATAAAGACCACGGTCTGACCCCCAGGTTCCTGGCATTCATCATTCTGCCTGTGCTACTGATGGGATGTGTGGCTGTGTGCATTAAAAGGCTCAGTTGAATGATTCTGGAGACATTTGTAAATCAGCTTGGGAAGAATTGCAGGACTCACTTAAGGGAAAAGCTGAAGACATGGTTGGCCCAAGTTGGCTGGAAGGTGAGTGAGGAAAATCATTTTACCAGTGTTGGTAGCAGTTCACCCTCTTTCCAGGCCAGAAAGATGATGGCTGATGGCACGGGGCCAACAATTTATTGCTGTTTTGCCCAAAGAGTTAAAAAACAGTGGCCATAGTGTGGCCAGGACAAAATTAGTAGGGGATCTGGTTGATTTAATTTTCTTTTTGAGGAATGTGAATTCCTCTAAGCAAGAAGAAGTAGTGCACATGAATTTTTTAGCATGTTATATGAGGTCTTATTTGCAGATTAGGAAAATAAGCATGGGGGGAAATGCAGCCAGAAACTACTATGGCTTCATTCGCAGTGTGGGTAGGTATCTGCAATGAAAGTCAAGGGAGGCCCCAAGGAAGAAATCTCTGCTTATATCGGTCACTTGTTCCAAATTCTGCCCTAAGAAATATGGTGGCTGTAACTCTCTGTCCCTCCTCAAAGACAATTTACAAATGTCTGAGTACATTTCTGACAGTTAATTTAACTCTACTGGTATAATTGGTTAATTCTTAATTGTTCACTTGTGAACAATGTATACACACTTCTTTTTGATCCTAGCGCAGTCTGGTCCAGGGGAGGAAAGCAAAGGACTGGGGATGAGGAGCCTGTAAAGGAGATTACACAGTGCTTTCCATGCAGAGAGGGACCAACAAAGGCTAGTTGTTGTTACTGTCATTGCGATATGTGTCCATCAAACGCGCGACTTTAGGCAAAGCCACTTGTGTTCTCTTACATATAAAAGTGGCTTGTCTACACTTTGGGGTTATGGCAATGATACATGAAGAGAGAGAAATTAAACGTGCTATGTAAATTAAAAATGACAATTCAAGGTAAGACATTGTCATTTCATTTATCTCCCACAGTCTTGTGGAACTGCATCACCATCTGCTGGTGCCCACTCCCGGGATGCAAGATGGTTTTATTATTCACTGGAAGAGACATAATACAGTCAGGAAAGGCCACTGTGTGGGGAGATACTATCTAAAGTAATCTAAATACAAGGGGATGCTAGCTTTCTCCAGTTTGGGTTTCAGAAATCATAGCTTGACTTCTAGCAATATGGAGAACTGCCTGTGAGCTATGGCTGGTCCTTCATTTCCTTCAGTGGCCTGCCCTGGTGTGGCAAAGTACTTCTGCGTTGGCCCCAAGAAACAGCAGTTCCCGAGGGTTACCTGTAGGTTGTATCAACACTCAGGTTGGCTGCAGCTAACTCTGATGGAGGTATCCATGCAGGTAATGTGTTCCCAGCAACCCACTTTGTCCACTCAAACAAGCCAGGCTCTACACGGATCTTCAAGTGATTTTCTTGTTGTAAACCTTAGAGGTAAGATAAAATGAAGAAGAAGGAAATGTCACTATGTTCTCAGTGGAAAAGGAAATTAGAGGCCAAACTGTCATAAAAATTCTGGTACATCTTCTATCCTCTTTTTAACCAGATGCTTTACAGAGCAAAAAAGAAGTGGAAACATGTGAGTTTGGACCAGGGTTTTAAATTCTTGTGTTACAAATATATGAGTTTAATAATTCTGGCCACAGCACCAGGATAGGATGTATGTGGGTTAAGGAAAAAAACCCACAAGTCATTACCCCATAATTTACAGAGTTCTATGACTACTATAATTCTTTTTTCTAAAGTAAGCCCCAAGACTGTCTCATGAGAAATTTCAGACATTCTCTCAGTATCCATTAGTCCACAATAGCTTACATTGTATTTGAGTATCAGGTAAATCATTCATTTTCTCTATCAGAATATCCAGGGTTGAATACTTTCAAGTGTGAGTACACAAGTTCCACGCTTTAGCACAGTGTAATGACCCTCAGAGTCAGACTGCCCCTGTATAACTCTCTATATATTGCCTTAATCCAAGTTTTTCTATGCAAATTTAATATATAATGCATTTTAATAGATAAATGCATTTTGGCTTACTTAAGATTAATGAATAGCAATCTCAACTACAGTGTCAATTCTTTGTTGGCTCGGCTATTGCTGGCTCATTCATTTGTTTTGTATAAGTAAATCGTCCAGCATTTTTTCTTCTAGGTTTTTTTTTCCAGTGAAATGAGAATGGCAATTCCTACAGCTCAAGCTTCCACAGATTTTAGGATCGAAGTTGAGTATCTTTATAATGATGGTGTTTCTAAAGTCATTCTGCTGAAGAAACAAGGACAGTTAAGACCTGCAGACACCTCAAAGCATCATTGCTACTACAAACAAGAGGCAAACAGAGTGGAGTGGGAGGATGTGACGTCACTGTTTCATGATGTCACTGGTTCATGCTCTGTGGGCTCTGAATCATTGCCAGACAATGATGTTTTACATGATTAGAGTTCATCCAGAAAAAAAATTCAAGAAAAATAGTATTCATATACTTCCTTTCATCATGCCGATGCTGCTGGAGCATGGTTTGGGGACTTTCATAGAGATATCTTCCAAAAGAATCACTGCTAAAAATTCCAAATTTGAAGTGTTTATTTGGCTATCGTCCCATGAGTCTGGGATGACTTAGGTGTAGGGCTGCCTGGAGACAGAGGGATGGGCTGGTTGACCTTCATCAAGCCTTACCTTTCAAGATGTTGTATGCAGTCTGAACACAGCGCAGGGATGGGGAACAATAGATGTGGTCAATAATGGTGTTACTTTCTAATAAAGCTTCACCTGCAAAGAAAAGGAAAGGGTGATCAATCTGATGAGCTCAGCCTCAGCTGGACCCTCACTGTGGGTAAAGATGCAGTCAGACCCTGCAAACCTCTCTGTCAGTGACGGATCACACAAAGTCAGCAGTCTCAGCCCTTGTTGTTTCAAACAAATCCCTTGTTAAAGAGACTTATTTCTAGGAAAAGAAGCCAAGTGAAAGACGCTTTCTTGTCTTTTTCTCTCCTTCTGCCTGGTACTTAACAAGGGCAAAATGTCCACTTAGGAGAAACATAGAAACATAATAAATAATGCTTTGATTTCAAGTTTGTGATAAAAGTAGGAGTGTTTAAATTGTTTTAATTTTATGCTGTGCTAAATAAAATTTCAGCTTGTCACAGTCTTGTCACATTCTTTACCAGAGATAAATCTCAACACCTGATACTTCAACACTTTCCTCATGGAATCCACTTCTTTCCTCTACTGAATAAAGTCCAAACACTTTGATATAGTGGTCAAAGTCTTCTACAAACCTGTCTTTATTCATCCTGCCAACATCATCTACTGCCCTGCTCATAGTCTATGCTCTAGAAACAAGACAGCTTGTTTCCTCTACACTCTTGATGTGGTTTCTCATGTCTATGACTTTACGTTGTTCTTCCCTTCTCTCCTCCTGCTCCTTCTTACCCAGCTGACTCTGACTTCCGGTCTCAGCCTACCTCGCTTCTCTTATGCCTTTTTTTCTGCTCCCATACTTTGTTTTTAGAAGGGTGAAATCAATGTAGTGTTTTTAATTTTTTTCAGTTACAATTTATAGTCAGTATTATTTTGTATTAGTTTCAGGTGGCAGGGTTTCCACTCAAGATGACAGCGTAGGTAAACACATCTTGCCTCCTCACACAATCACATCAAAATTACAACTGAACTACAGAACAACCATCAGAAATTGAGTTGAATGGAAGTCCTACAACTACAAATTAAAGAACCACATCAAAACTGTAAGGAGGGGCAGAGATGCGACAGGCTGCTTCCATAGCCACATATGGTGGGTAAAAATTGGAAGAAATATCTTAGGAGTGAAGAGTCCCAGCCCCACATGCCCAGGGTTCAGTGCCAGGAAGATAAGTCTCCATAACTTCTAGCTGTAAAAAACAGTGGGGATTGGGGCTGTGAAAGACAAACTGCTGGAGTCTCAGGCAGTTCCTCTTAAAGGGCCCATGCACAGACTTACTTGGACACACTCTCTTTGAGTTCCTGAGCCAGGGTAGCAGCTTGAAAGGCATTAGATATGTAAGGGGAGGAACTGAATAGTCTGGCATCGGGGCAAGAGCTGGGGAGCAGCTTTCTCCCAGACATAAATGCTAGCAGAGGCCATTGTTCCTTTTCTGAGTGCTTCCAGTCACAGAGCTGGCAAGTGGGTGCCACATCTGAGACTCCATCAGCCTGGCTCACACCGTTTGCCCTACCTTGGTGATCACCTGAGGATCCACACCACCCAACTTTCAGGGCCACCCAGGCTGTTTCCAGTGGCTTTAACAAATACAAATGGCTTGTCTTGGCTCGTGCTTTAGATTTTCCTAAAATCTCTCCAACAAACAGCATCTAGCCTCAGCATGCCCCATTCCTATTGCTAAGTGTCCCCAGGCACGGCACAAGCAGCAAAGCAGCTGGCCTTGGTTCACATCTTGGACTCATTTGGGCACATTGACGCCTAGCACAAGTGGCAGCCAACTTCAGGTTGCTTTGCAGCTTATTTGGGTGGTACTGGACAGAAAACAGGGGGTGGCTGACCTTGGTCTGCACCTCCCAGGAAGCCCCAGAGCCTGCACTCCCAGTGAACAGCTACTAATCACATCAGAGCACCACCACCCAACCACCTCTGCAAGCAACACTGTGCTAAAGTTAAGTCCTGTTCTGTGGAGTGGGCCCCTGCACAGCTGATCCTCCAAGGTGGTTGGAGGTTGGTGGTCAGTGGTCAGTGCCAGTCCTTGCTGCTGATTGGCCTGTGTAAATCCCTCCCATTGACCTGCTAATGGCAATCAAGGCTTGTCTTCAGGAAGGGGGTGTACACAGCCCACACGGTGACTGTACCTCGAGTGCCCAGCTTGGGTGATACAGGAGGCTGTACCACTGGATGATATGGGACACCTACTGCATTAGGCCACTCTACCAAGCCAGGGAGTTGTGGCAACTCTACATGTTATGTGGAAACAAACATTGGGTGTCTGCCAAAATGAGGAAACAAAGAAGCATGGCCCATGAAGAAACAGAGCAAAACTCCAGAGGTAGAACTAAACAAAATGGAGACATGTGGTCTGCTAGATGCAGAGTTCAAAACACTGGTTATAAGGATGTTCAGTGAACTTACAGAGGACCTCAGCAGCATAAAAGAGGGCATGGAACCATGAAAAGACCAGTCAGAAATGAAGGATACATTAACTGAAATAAAGAAGAATTTACAGGAAATCAACAGTGGCGGGGGTAGAGCCAAGAATCACATCAGTGATTTAGAATATCAGGAGGCAAAAGGCACCCAATCAGAACACAAGAAGAAAAAAGAATCCAAAAACATGAACATAGTGTAAGGAGTCTTTGGGACAACTGCAAGCATACTAACATTCGCATCATGGGGGTGCCAAAAGGAGAAGAGGGAGAGCAAGAAATTGGAAACCTATTTGAAAAAATAATGACAGAACTTTCCTAACTTGGTGAAAGAAGTAGACATACAGTCCAGGAAACATAGAGTCCCAAACAAGATGAACCCAAAGAGGCCTGCACCAATTCACACCATAATTATAATGCCAAAGGTTAAAGACAAAGAGAGAATCTTAAAAGCAGCAAGAGAAGAGCAGTTAGTTACCTATAAAGGAGTTTCCAGAAGACTATCAGCTGATTTCTCAAAAGAAACTTTGCAGGCTACAAAGGATTGACAAGAAACATTCAAAGTGATGAAAAGCAAAGACCTATAACCAAGATTACTCTATCCAGCAAAACTATCATTTAGAATCAAAGGACAGATAAAGAGCTTCCCAGACAAGAAAAATCTAAAGGAGTTCATCATCACCAAGCCACTAGTATATGAAATGTTAAAGGGTCTTTTCTGAGAAAAAGAACATAAAAAATATGAACAAATAAAATGGTAATAAATACATGTCTATCAATGATTGAAGCTAAAACATAAAATAAATGAACAAGCAGAACAGAATCATAGAAAGAACATTTTGATGGTTGCCAGATGGCAGGGGATCAGGGGGATGGGCAAAAAAAGTGTAGGGATTAAGAAGTAAAAATTGGTTGTTACAAAATAGTTATGAGGCTCAAAGTACAGCTTAGGGAATATAGTAACCAAAGAACATATATTCATTACCCATGAACATGGACAACAGTGTGGGGATTGTCTGATGGAGTGGGGGTACCAAGGGGGAAAGATTAAGACAACTGTAATAGCATAAACAATAAAATATAATTTTAATTAAAAAAATTTAAAAAATAGTTTCAGGTGTACAGCACAGTGGTTAGACAATCATATACTTCATAAACTGTCCCCCTATAGTTTCTGTACCCACCTGGCACCATACATAGTTATTACAATATTTTTTACTACATTACTTATGCTGTACTTTACATCCCTATGACTATTTTGTAACTCCCAATCTGTACATCTTAATACTTTCATTTATATCACCCAGTCCTCCAATATGCCTTCCCCATGGCAACCATAATTCTGTTCTCTGTATCTATGAGTCTGTTTCTATTTTTTTGTTCATTTATTCTGTTCCTCAAAATATAAGTGAAATCATATGGTTTTTGTCTTTCTCTGACTGACTTACTTCACTTAGCATAATAATCTCTAGGTCCATCCATGCTGTTGCAAATGGTAAGATTTCATTCTTTTTTATGGCCGAGTCATATTCCATTATATATATATGTACCATTTCTTTATCTACTTATTTACTATGGGCACTTGAGTTGCTTCTATGCCTTGGCTATTATAAGTAACGCTGCTTATATTCTTTCAAATTAGTGTTTCCAGTTTCTTCAAATATATTCCCTGAAGAGAAATTGCTGAGTCAAACATAAGGCAGTTTCATTTTTAATTTTTGGAGGACCCTCCAGACTGTTTTCCACAGTGGCTAAACCAGTCTGCATTTCCAAAAGTGCAAAAGGGTTCCCTTTTCTTCACATCCTTACCAACACTTGCTTGTTGATTTATTGATTTTTATTGATGAAAGTCATTCTGACCGATGTGAAGTGATACCTCTTCACTAAAACCTCATTGTGGTTTTAATTAGCATTTCTCTGATGATTATTGCCACTGAGCACCTTTTCATAAGTCATCTGTATATCCTCTTTGGAGAAGTGTCTATTCAGGTACTCTTGCCCATTTTTAAATTAGATTGTTGTTGTTATTTTTTTGGTGTTGAGTTGTATGAATTCTTTATAAATTTTGGATATTAACCTCTTATCCGATGTATCATTGGCAAATATCTTCTCCCATTCAGTAAGTTGGCTTTCTGTTTTGTTGATGGTTTTTTTGTTGTGCAAAAACCTTTTAGTTTCACGTAGTCCCATTTGTTTATGTATTTATTTATTTTAAATCCTCACTTGGTCATATGTTTATTGATGTTTTAGAGATAAAGGAAGGGGTGGAGGAGAGAGAAACATCAGTGTGAGGGGGAAACACTTATTGGTTGCCTTCTCATATGTGCTCCTATTGGGGATCGAACCCACAACCTGGGTATGTGCCCTGACCAGGAATCAAACTGGTGCTATCAGTCTGAGCGATGATGCTCCAACCAACTGACCCACACCAGTCTGGGCTCCTTTATCAAATATTAATTGACATTCAGGCATGGGTTTATTTCTAAGCTCTATATTCTGTTCCATTGATAATTCATGTCTGTTTTTATGCCAGTAGCATGCTGTTTTTATTACTATGGACTTGTAGTGTATAGTGTGATAACTCCAACATTTTTCTTGTCCTCAAGATTTCTGTGGCTATTTGAGGTCTTTTGTGGTTCCACATAAATTTTTGGATTTTTTGTTGTAGTTTTATGAAAAATGCCATTGGTATTTCAGTAGAAATCACACTGAACCTAAACATTCCTTTGGGTAGTATGGACATTTTAATGATGTCAGTTCTTCCTATCCATGAGCACAGTATATACTACCATTTATATCTTCTTTAATTTTTCTTTGTTTTCTTATAATTTTCTAAATGCAGGCCTTGTACCACTTGATTAAATTTATTGCTGGTATTTTATTTATTTGAGTCAATTGTAAATGATATTGTTTTCTTAGTTTCTCTTTCTAATAGTTAATTATTAGTGTATACAAATGAAACCTATTTCTGAATATCCTGCTACTTTATGAAATTCATTTATCAGTTCTAGTAGTTTTTTGATGGAATCCTTAGGCATCTCTAATGTAGAATATCATGTCATAGGCAAATAATGATAGGTTTTTTTTCTTCCTTTCCAATTTGGATGACTTTTATTTCATCTTCTTGTCTGATTGCTATGGCTAGGACTTCCAATACTATGTTGAATAAGAGTGGTGAGAGTGGACATTTGTGTCTTGCTCCTGATTTTAAGGGAAATGCTATTAGTTTTTCCCCATTGAGTATGATATTGGCTGAGTTTGTCAATTATGACTTTTATGTTGAGGTATGTTTCCTCTATGCCTACTTAGCTGAGAGTTTTTATCAGACATGGGTCCTGGATTTTGTAAAATGTTATATCTACATCTATAGTATGATCATGTGCTTTTTATCCTTCATTTACTTTATGTGATGTATCATGTTAATTGATTTGCAGATATTGCACCAACCCTGAATCCCAGGAATAAATCCCATTTCATCATGGTGCATGATCTTATGATGTACTGCTGAATTACGTTTGTCAATATTTTGTTGAGGATTTTTGCATCCATCTTCATCAGGTATATTGGGGTATAATTTTCTTTCTTTGTAGTGTCTTTATCTGATTTGGGAATCAGGTTAATACTGGCCTCATAAAATAAGCTTAGGGGTCTCCCCTTGTTTTGAATTTTTGTAATAGTTTTAGAAGCATAGGTGTTAGTTCTTTCTTCTTTGAATGTTTGGTAAAATTCACCAGTGAAAGCATCCTGTCCAGGAGTGTTGTTTGTTGATAGTTGATTATGGCTTCAATTTCATTAGTTGTTATTGGTATGTTCAGATTTTCTGTTTTTCCTTGATTCAGTCTTTGCATATTGTATGTTTCTAGGAATTTATATATTTTTCCAGATTATCCCATCATTGGCATATAGTTGTTTGTAATATTTTCTTAAAATTCTTTGTATTTCTGTGTTGTTGGTTATCACTTTTCCTCTTTCATTTCTGATTTTATTTATTAAGGTCCTGTCCCGTCTTTTTCTTAATGCACCTGGTTAAAAGTATATCAATCTTGTTTATCTTTTTACAGAACCATCTTTCAGTAGTATTGATCTTTTGCATTTTTTAGACTCTATTTCACTTATGTTTGTTCTGATATTTATCATTTCCTTCCCTCTCCTCACTTTGTTTGTTCATTTTCTAGGTCCTTTAGGTATAAGGTCAGAGATTTTTCCTGTTTCTTGAGCTAGGCCTGTATTGCTATGAATTTTCCTCTTAGGATTGCTTTTTCTGTGTCCCATAGATTTTGGGTTGTTGCATTTTCATTTTCATTTGTCTCAAGATATCTTTTTATTTTTTTCCCTTTATATCATTGTATCATTGGTCATTTTTTTTTTTTAGTAAACTTATTTTGCCTTCATGTGGTTGTGTATTTTTCAATTTTTTTTCTTGTAATTGATTTCTAGTTTCATACCATTGTGTTTGGAGAAGATTTTTCATATTACTTCAGTCTTCTTAAATTTATTGAGATTTGTTTTGTGGCCTATGTGGTCAATCCTGGAAAATTTACATATCCACTTCAAAAGAATGTATATTCTGCTTGTTTGAGGTGAAATGCTCTGAAAATATTGGTTAAATTCATCTAGTCTAGTGAGTCAATAAGGTCACTGTTTCTTTATTCATTTTCTTTTCTGAAGACCTATCCATTGATGTCAATGGGGTGTAAATGTCCCATATTATGACTGTATTATTGTTAATCTCTCCCTTTATGTCTATCAATATTTGCTTTATAGATTTAAGTGCTCCTATGTTGGTTGCATAAATGGTTACAGGGTTATATCCTCTTATCAAATTCATCCCTTAACATTATGTATTTTCTGTCTCTTATATCCTTTGTTATAAAGTCTATTTTAAATACAAGATTTTACTTATTTATGTTTAAAGAGAGGGGAACAGAGAGAGAGAGAGAAAAATCAAGGTGAGAGAGAAACATCAATCGGTTGCCTCTACAATGTGCCCCAACTGGGGACCAAACCTACAATCCAGGCATGTGCCCTGACCAGGTTTGAACCAGTGACCTTTCACTGTGTGGAATGACACCCAGTGAATAGAGCCATTCCAGTCAGTTCTATAAAGTCTGTTTTGTCTGATGTAATTATTGCTACCCCAGGTTTTATTGTTTGTTTCCATTTGCATGAAATACTTTTTTCATTCTTTTACTTTTAGTCTGTTTGTTTTTTGATCTGAAGTGGGTCTCTTGAAGACAGCATATATATGTGTCCTATTTCTTATACATTCAACTACCTTATGTCTTTTTATTGGAGTATTTAATCCATTATCATTTAAAATGATTATTGACAGCTACATATTTATTGCCACTTTATTATTTATATTTATGTAACTCTGTTTTTCTTTCTTTTTCTTCTGGAAGTCTTTTAACATTTCTTATAATACTGGTTTAGAGGTGATGAACTCCTTCAATTTCATCTTTTTGTAAAGCTCTTTATTTCTCCTTTAACTTTAAAGGAGAGCCTTGCTGGATAGAATAGTCTTATGTGTAGGTTCTTGCTTTTCACCACTTCCAATACTTTGTGCCAATCCCTTCTGGGGGACAGTCTTATGGGAGCTCCCTTGTAGGTAACTGTTATACTCTTGCTGCTTTTAAGATTTTTAGTTTGTGTTTAATCTTTGCCATTTTCATTATGATGTGTCTTGGTGTGAGCCTCTTTGGGTTCATCTTGTTTGGGACTCCCTGTACTTCCTAGACTTGTGTGTCTTCTTCCTTCACCAAGTTAGGGATGTTTTCAGTTGTTATTTTTTCAAAGAGGTTCTCAATCCCTTGCTCTCTCCCCTCTACTCCTGGTACCCTTATGATGCAGATGCTGTTACGCTCATGTTGTCCCAGACGTCCCTTAAACTATCCTAATTTCTAAAAATTATTGTTTGTCATTGCTTCTCTCATTGGGTGTTTCCTTGTCTTCCAAATTACTGATTTGATCTCTGATGCATCTAACCTGCTGTTGATTCCTTCTAGTATATTCTTCATTTCACATATTGTGTTCTTCATTTCTGAATGGTTCTTTTTGCTTTTTATGTCCTTTTATGCCTACTATCTCTTTGTTGAAGTTCACATTAACTTCACCCATTCTTCCCCCAAAGTTCCTTGAGCATCCTTGTAACAGTTGTTTTGAAATCTGTTTCTTGTAGATTACTTGCCTCCAATTCATCTACCCATAGTTTTCGGATTATAAGATGCACCCCCCGCCATTTGGGAGGAAAATGCAGCAGCAACCCTGCTCCTGCCTCCTGTGATCCCACTCCACCACACCCTGCCCCAGTGAGCCAAGAAAGCTACATTCAGACTATAAGACTCACCCCTATTTCCTCCCAAATTTGGGGGGTGAGTCTTATAGTATGAAAAGTGCAGTAGGTTTTTTTCAGGGGATTTCTCCTATTCTCTCATTGGGGGCATGTTTCTGTGCCTCCCCATTTTGAGTGCCTTTCTCTGTTTTTCTGTGTATCAGGTAGATCTGCTTTGTCTCCCTGTCTTGGTAGTAGGTGTCCTGTGGTGCTCAGTGTCACAGTCTCCCTGATCACCTGAACTAGGTTCTCCCGGAATGTCCCTTGTGTGGTTTATCTGAGCCCCACTGTTGTAGCTGAGTGTCAACTGGTTTTGGTCCATCTGTGGGTGGCTGACACACAGGCTGGCTGACTGTGAGAACTGACCCTGACCACACTGTATTGACTGCTGTTCAGAGGCTGATCCCATGAAGTGGATTTACCCCAGTAGGGTCTGCTGTGTGCTGCAGCCTCCCTTTTGATGCACTACTTGCAGATCTTATTAGTGTGTACTCTGATGTCATTTGAAGCCCGCTACTGTGTGTGTTAGTTCTGGGGCCATTTGGGAGAGACTCTAGCATAGATCAATATCAGACGCTACCTGTAATGGACCTTTGATTTCCTGTTTGGAGCTACAAAATGATCCATAGTTTGTGGCTTCCTCTGATGGACCTGGGTGTGCATGGGAGGGGCTGAACTCTACACCAAGGCCATTTCAGCCATTATTGAACACTGGAGAAAAGTCAGCAATAGGTTCAATTACCTTCAGACCTGGCTCCACCTGCCTTTGCCTACAAACTGCCTCTTAGGCTGAGCCACTGAAAGGGCCTCAAGTAGTGTGTGAGATGAGTGACATTCTCAGTGAATCAACACGTAGGTGTGACTGGTGTTCATTAGATTGATGCAGATTCAAACTCGGTCCTAGTGGTGTATCAGAGGCCACTCAGCAAAGGATTCAGGGTACACCAAGGCTAGTTGCCACATGTCAGGTGCCTGCTGACCTTTGTATTGAGTTGTAGTTTCAAGTTTATAAGGGTGAGACCAGAAGGCGGGAGAAACTCTCAGCCTCACAGGAGAGTTTGTTTGGGTCCTAGAATGTACACAAACACACCCACCCAGGAATCAGCACTAGAAGGGACCAGTTTGCTTGTGGGTAGTGAGGGAAGTGACTGAAAGCCAGCAGGGAGCCAAAGCAAGTGCCATTGTTCCCTCTCTGACCCCTCCCCCACCTATGGCAACACAATGCAGCAATGTGGGTTGCCCCACCCTGGTGAATACCTAAGGCTCCACTTCTTACAACATAACTGGCATTCAGACACACAAAAAATATGGCCTAATGAAAGATCAAAGCTCCAAGAATAGAACTAAGCAATGAAGAGACAGTCAACCTCTCAGATGCACAGTTCAAAACAGTGGTAATCAGGATGCTCACAGAAATGGTTGAGTATAGTCGCAGAATGAAGAAGTGAAGTCTATACAAAGTGAAATAAAGGAAAACGTACAGGGAACCAATAGGGAAGGGAAGGAAACCAGGACTCAAATCAACGAAGTAGAGCAGAAGGAAGAAATAAACATTCAACCAGAAGAGAATGAAGAAAACAAGAATGCAAAAAATGAGGAGAGGCTTAAGAACCTCCAGGACTACTTGAAAGTTCCAACTTCCGAATCATAGGGGTGCCAGAAGGAGAAGAGGAAGACCAAGAAATTGAAAACTTACTTGAAAAAATAATGAAGGGAAACTTCCCTAATCTGGCAAAGGAAACAGACTTCCAGGAAATCCAGGAAGCTCACAGAGTCCCAAAGAAGTGGACCCAAGGAAGTATACACCAAGGCACATCATAATCACATAACCCAAGATTAAAGAGGACAGAATCTTAAAAGCAGCAAGAGAAAAGGAGAGGGTTACCTACAAAGGAGTTCCCATAAGACTATCAGCTGATTTCTCAAAACAAACCTTGCAGGCAAGAAGGGGCTGGAAAGGAGTATTCAAAGTCATGAACAGAAGGGTCTATATCCAAAATTACTCTATCCAACAAAGCTATCATTTAGAATGGGAGGGCAGATAAAGTGCTTCCCAAATAAGGTCAAGTTAAAGGAGTTCATCATTGCCAAGCCCTCGTTATATGAAACGTTAAAGGGACTTACCTAAGAAAAAGAAGATGATTAAAAATATGAATAGTGAAATGACAACAAACTCACAACTATCAACAACTGAAACTAAAAAAACAAAAACAAACTAAGCAAAGAAATAGAACAGGAACAGAATCACAGAAAGGGAGATCACATGGAGGGTTATCAGCGGGGAGGGGTGGGGGAAGAATGGGGGAAAAGTTACAGGGAATAAGAAGCACAACAGTAAGTACAAAATAGACAGGAAGATGTTAAGAATAGAATAGGAAATGTAGAAGCCAAAGAACTTACATGTATAACCCATGGACATGAACTAAGTGGGGTGGGGGGAATGTGGGTGGGAGGTGGGTTTCAGGGCAGAGGGGAATAAAGAGGGAAAAATGGGACAACTGTGATAGCATAATCAATAAAATATATTTAAAAAAACGTGAGGCCGGCATAGTTATCAGGATGTGGCCATGTGAGTTTTCCTCTGCTCAGAAGGAACAGCAGTACCAGTGAGTGTGTGAAGGACAAGCGGCCCCTGCTATAGAGCCACACAACTCAGTGTCTCCCTGAGGCTGCCCAGACCTTCTCAGGGCCATCCAAGAGAGTCTGCACTGAGGGTCTAGGTGGGCCTGAGCTCAGCAGGGCTGGGCCACAGGGAGTCGGGAGCATGAGACTGTTGCATCTCCCCATCCTGATAGTGTATGAAAGGGAGTGTTCCACCCAGGAAAGATGGCATCTGCGGGTGGTATGGGAGAGGGGATCCGCACAGGGACCCTGGCAACTGTTCCTTTAGCCCTCTCCCCAAAGCCACACAGCCCAGTCTATCCTCACACAATTACAGTTTGCTCTGGGCTGCCCTCCCTCTGTGGGAGTTCCCAAGGTAAGTGGCTGCAAATGAGATTTTGTGTGTTGGCCCTTTAAGAGGGCACCTTGGTCTCTAGCAGACTCCTCTCTCTTTCTGGTGGACAGAATTCCTGCTGATTTTCACTGCCAGATGTTATGTGGGATCTTCTTCCTGGCTCTAGTGTTCTGGACTCAAGAGTCCAGCATGGGGTTGAGGCTCCAAACTCGTCAGGGGTGACCTTTGCAGCTCAGATATTCCTACAGATTCTCAACTACTGCACTTGTGTGAAGGCCCAGCCCTTTTTGCTTCTCCACCCTTCCTACTACTGTAGATGTGGCTTCTTCTCTAAATCCTTGGTTGTTAAGACTTCTGTTCAGCTAGTCTTCAGTAGGTCATTCAGGTTGATTGTTCTGTTTCAGTTGTAATTCCAGTTTGGACCTGGGACGAGGTGAGTGCAACTTCCACCTGCTCTACTGCCATCTGGATCTGCTGTGCTTCCATAATTCTGTGTACACAGTTTGTTTTTTCTCCTGTGCATAGTTCTATTTTTAAATACCACATTGTTAAATATTTATGTACTTATAAGTTTGTTTCCCTGAGGGTGGGGACTCATGCTTGGATGTCCAACACTAGCATAGTCCCCTCACAAAGAATTGATCAATTGATGCAAGTTAGCTAATTGAATAGGACAAGGTTCTCTGAAAAGAACTGGGCATCTTCAAAGGGTTACTTGGCCTCCATACATTTGGCTACTCCAAGGTTCCCTGCTCCTCACCATGTGCTAGGAGCTGACCGCTCTGCCACATCAATCCTGATCCCCCCCCATCAGTGGATCATACGCCCTTAACAGAAATCACACCTCATTCATTTTGGTAAACCAACCCTGTGCCAAGCACAGTGTCCTAAACTAAATAGTTACATAAGAAATCCCTTGAGGAAATGTACTACTTGTAGAAAAGTTATAGAGTCCCTTACAAAGTGTCTTGTCACACCCACTGGAACCAAAATTCTGAAGATGTGGCCAGGAGTGGCTGTGCAATTACTCCCAGATGCTTACCCACTAGTCTTGCTTGCATACATCCAAACACAGTGATCGGAGCATCTTTCTCGTAATCCCGGAAACCACCACTCCGCTGAGGTAAGCTATGGGGCATGTTCAGGTTGGTGCGTATGTAGCGGCCTAGGAAAAAAGTCATACAAAGGCTATGTGAGTCTTTTGTATCCTTAGGACTTCTGCTGATCCTGACAGCCTCGCCATTTCCATTGCTTTTTGGCCAAAGAGACTAAATTGAGTTCTCTAGAAAAATATCAAGGCTGGCACTTTTGCTTTGTTAGAATGTCTTGGAATCCACTCTTCTATTCTTCTGACAAAAGTGACAAGAAATAAGGTATTTTTTTAAAGTTTTTATTATTTAATTTAGAGTCATGGGAAAGAAGGGAGAGAGAGAGGGATAGAACATTGATGTGAGAGAGAAACATTAACTGGTTGCCTCTTATACGCACTCCGACCAGGGACAGAACCCACAATGCAGTCATGTGCCCTGACTGGAGTTGAACCAGTGCCCTTTTGCTTTGCGGGACAATGCCCAACCAACTGAGCCCACCAGTCAGGGCAAGAGACAGTTTTTAAGTAAAAATAGCAAGCAGTCTCTCTAAAGCAGGGGGCTTCTCTGTGATATATGTCTTAAACAGGTTACTCAAAGGAAAATGGAGCCAAAATGAGTCAGAGTGAATTGATGCTGGGACATCTGTCCCTGCCTCTGACTCGGCCATATGACCATGGGCAAAACATTTGCCTTTGGCCCCTGGTGTCCCAGTTTATAGGATGCACACAAGAATACTCACCTCTTCCCTAACACGCAAGGCAATCAAGGAAGGACTTATGAATGTAACACATTATAGGCTTTTCTACTGCCCACCTAACCATAAATGCCTCCATCTAGATAAATGTAGCTTGACTGTGCCCCCTAGGGGCCATGACAAGAATAGCAATGTTAAACAGGCCAACCAGCTGCTCACCTTTGGCATCAAAGCACTGCGATAGCCAGTACTTCCCAAACACTACATCCATCCTCTCCCCATGCCGACACACAAACAGGCATCTCTTTTGGGGGCCAGGCTGGCTGCTGACCCTCAGAGGCTGCAAACACAGAAAGGCTATTAGTGGGGAAAACATGAGAAAGTAGACATGTCTTGGTACCAGGTGACTGAGCTCTAGAGCAGGCTTTGCTCATGTACAATGTGACTTGGCCTGTCTGTAAAATAGGGGGCGGTAGGACTCATCCTACAGACCTCAAGTTATTTTGAGGTTCTGATGAAATGAACTTCAGGTGCTTTGCCAAATAAAAAGGGTTATGAAAATGCTATTATTATCGCTACTGCTGTTATTAGTAAGAGTGGTGTTTGGCCAACACTAAAATGAACACCGCTTGAGCTGCAGCTCAGAGGTAAAACTAGCTAGCGTATAAAGAAAGTCATCTAGTGGGACAGTGTTCTCCCCTGAAGAGACGCTTCATCAACTTCTCTGGGAGTGAGGACTTTTATTATCACAAATACATCTGCCTCATCTCTGATGAGCGGTGGTCGGACCACGTGGCCCAGTGGTCTCTTCCAACAGCGAGGCCCTGCTTTGCCTACTCTAATCACAGTTTTTAGGCTCTGTTGTCCAACTACATACATGCTGCTGCTCCCAGAAATGGTTCTGTGAGGACAACTGCTACTTCTGGGTGGTGAAATGGGCAAGTCTAGTCAAAGGCAAGTCCGAATGACTTTGGTTTCTGTAAGGTGGATCGCTATAGATGTTTCCACATCTTTCTGAGAGTCAGCTGTCCTCAGTTTCCTTAGTGCTGCCAGCTTCCCGATGGCAGCAGTTCCAGGTGCTTCCAGTTGCCCTGAGAACGTTACTGTATGGGATGTGGCACAGTCTTTCCATCTCCCCTCTTTCTCTTCCCTAATTCAAGCTCTGGGCTCCAGCCAAAGCGACCTAATCTCTTAAATTCTCAACAAATTTGAACTTTCAACTTGCTTTTTTATTGTTGAAACTACTTCTCTGACTCTTCTTTCTGCAATTTCTGGCATTATCAAATACATATACACTGAACACTCACAATCCACCAGGTACTGTGCCAGGAGCCTTATTATTATTATTTCCTTTAATATTTTTCATTAAAGTATAGTAGACATACAATATTACATTACTTTCAGGTGTGCAATGTAGTGATTTGATATTTATACACCTTATGGTATGATCACCATGATATATCTAGTAACCAGTAACCACTACCACCATACAAAGTTATATTATTCACTATATTCTGTTTTATATTATATTTCCATAACTTGTTTATTTTATAACTGGATTTGTACCTCTTATTACTCTTCAACTTTTATTTCACCCATTCCCCCACCCTATTTTCCTTTTATTTTCACAACGACCTATGAACTAGAAAAACTATTACTACCATATAGATAACATGTTCTCCTCTCTGCGAAAGAGCCTTCCTTACCAGCCTAGGCCCAGAGGCTGGTAGTCTTGCATTTTCGTATCTACAGGCCTCATACTAGTCAACAGGTGCTCAGTGAACCTTGAGTGCTGCTGAGGAGGGGACCCTGGCAGTCTGCCTTACCTGTGCAGGCTGGCAGATAACAGTCAGGGGTGCCATCTCCCCCGAGCCCTGGTCCTCATAAGACCGCCGCTCCAATATGCCATCACCAAATGAGAGAGCAGGGGAAGGCGCTGTACTTAAGATCGAGTAAGAACTGCAGGGGAGGGAAGGAAGATGTTAGCGGCTTTGCCCAGGAGTCACCAGCACTTTGCCCTGGACGAACAGGAGTGTGGGGGTCGGTCAGAAACACTCCCTGAGCAGTGTGATGGTTGGGAGAGTGGACCTGGGGTGCCCCTTCCTGGGGAAGGGCGTCTTGTTTTATCCTGAAGTCTTACAGTATAATTTGGGGTGGAAGGATTTCTCTACTTGGAATAGATGAATTCATCCCTTTGGGCAAGGACAGGGCCTCTGAGTTTGTGTTTATTGAGATG
This sequence comes from Trachops cirrhosus, assembly GCA_028533065.1. Taxonomy (NCBI): domain Eukaryota; kingdom Metazoa; phylum Chordata; class Mammalia; order Chiroptera; family Phyllostomidae; genus Trachops; species Trachops cirrhosus. Next base: position 50,787 of record JAPYXV010000019.1, on the reverse strand, counting down.
CCACAGGCATGGTTGGCAGTAAAGTTACATTAAAAAATAATGAAGGATTAATTCTGTGCCATTGTTTCCAGCTATTTTTCTGGCTCAAAAGAAATAAACAATTCCTGTTGCCTTTAATCTTTTCCATGGTGATTTCCAACCAAACTCACACATTACAGGGAGCATTTGCACTGCCTCCACCACTTTGCCTGCGGCTCCTAGGGGTCCAGGAAGCCTTGTGGCCATTATCCCCTGTTCCACCTTCTTCAGTCTCAACACCACCTCCAACAAGATCATTAAATACAGACCGTCCTCATGAGAGGTGTGGAGCTGCAAGCCAAGAACTCATTTCTGGGTTTAACACTGTAACCACAAAAGCCCCAGGGGTCTTGCTAAAAAAGGGAGGCAGCAGATCATCCCATGTTTAAATCACTTTGATTAGTTAAGACCTCCAAAAAGCTTCATTTAGTAAACATCGCAATTTAAATATGGTTGTTGGGTGAATCCAACCCTGTGACTATCTATTTTCACCTTGCTGGGGAGCAGCCAGGGAGAATCTTCTAAATTTTAGATTTCTTGCTTCTTTACAACTAACTAAGGCAGCCATAGGCCCCAGTCTGTCCAGCACAGTCCTGGTTTACATCTGTTGACCCAGCAATCTGTGCGGTTTCTGGATTGCTTATTTTTAACACATTATTCTTAGAATTTTAATTTTAAAAAGAACTTTTTACAGTTACTAATATAATAAAGCTAACTGGCTAATAAAAATTCTTTCAGAAAAAATGTATTTTAATAAGTTTAAAGTTTCACTCTCCAAGGTGTCTTTCTGTAACTGTAAACAGACTCATCCTGCTTCTACACAAAGGTCACAGAAGCCTCAAACCCTAAAAACGTGCTGTCTCAGCCCGAATGGATATCGGACCCCGGGTCCCACTCCTCATGGATCCCGCAGGTCTTGGGGTGGGGTCCAGGAAGCCACAGTCTCACAAAGCTGTATCAGTTCAGTGTGATGTGTGTCCAAATGGGACCTATTTTGGTAAAATTAAGCAACTGTAAATCAAGGAAATCTTATGCCATTTACGCAGTCTAACAGACCGGCTGTTCTCTTTTATTTTAAATGGAGACCCTCCCAAACATCACACAGTTAAAGAAAATTCAATTTCACTCTCTGACTCATCAAAGATTTAGGGCCTGAAATGTCTGGATGGCATTGTCCCAACGTTGTGCGGTATCTGCCCCATAATCTCTTCATTTATCATCGCTGTGAAGACGTGAGGAGAGTCCCTTTTCTCTCTCCTTCTGCTCAGTTGGCAGGAGAAAGCCACTCTCCTTTCCTTAAGTGTCACTGTGAGCAAACGACCTGATTCACTCTGAGACAGTTTGGGCGTCAGCTCCAGTTAAGACAATAAACAGTCAGATGCTCTGTGTCGGAAGCAGAGTAAGGGGGAAGCTGAACCTGACACCAGAACATCTTCTCAAGGGCCAGGGAGGCTGTAGCATGGCCCTAGAACATGCCAGCCCTGAGTATAAGCCCAGAAGGACCAACCAGCCCACCCCGATTCTGAGTACACAGTGGGGCTCACCAACTGACAGATATCTAGGGATACTCAGAACAAGGCAAGATTCTCTATTAAGGGTGGAAGGACGGTATTTTTAGGATGGGCTCAGGGAACAGAGGACAGGGTGGGAAGAGCTGTGAAGGGTCACAGGTCCCAAGTCTCTACATGTTGCTTGAATCCCCTCAGCAACTTCCCATCTGCCAGTCAGGTCCTAAGCAAGCACCGCGAGACTCTGCCTCCTCAGTCTCTCCTGGGTCAGAAGTGAGAGAAAGTCTGCCTCCCTGAGTCATTTCTACTTCTGGGGTTAAGTAGAAAATAACGATTCTACAGGACCCCTTTTGGGGGAGAGACATTTGACTTGCTGAGTGTGTAAGAGGACTAGAAAACACCAATTACAAAAAAACGAAAATCGAAGAGGCTAATGACTATCTTAGATCCAGTGCTGTTACACATGCAGCACTGATCCATGTAAAGCTTAGTCCTTGACTGCAGTCTTCATAACACCCGTGAGTTAACTGCAATTAATTATCATCTTCATTTTATGAACTTGCAAACAGAGGCTCACAGAGGTAACGTCACTTGGCCAAGACCACACAACTGGTGAGTGGGAGAGTTAGAATTTGAACTGAAGATTATTGGAATAAAAAGCAAAATTCTTCATTATAATGTCCTAGCACTTAATGCTAGTTATTTCCCCACTCTCAGCAGGGCTGGCTGTGGAAACTGGTGGTTTAATTTCGGATGTAGTTCCTAGGAAGAGCGTCACTGGTAACCTCCCTACGTAAAAGGACACAACACACAGGTTCACCCGGCAGCTCAGCCTGAGCTCTGACGTGGGCACGAGCGGGCTTGCATGCAGCGATCCAACACCAGTCTCACATACTCTCCTCCCACAGGGAGCCCTACTTCTAGGAATGTGAGCTAAGAGATGCGCATCGTCAAAGAATCTTTTAGTTCTCAGTTCATTTAGGTATATTATGCTTCACTTGTTTTCACAGGGATAAAAGGGTAACTTTGGAAATACAACTATTTATTTTCATAGGCAGAAACTTTTCTGAAAAAGCAAATGTTTGGGGAATGTGAAACAGCTTCAAGCTTCCAATCTGTGCCACAAAATACTGATGTTCACCGAGTAGCAGTGGGAGGTGCACAAGAAGGAAGGGTGGGGAGTGGCTGGGAACTGAGCGATTAAGGAGGAAGATGTTCTTTCCCACCTCTACGTTTGTGGTTTGTCTGCTTGTTGCTAACCAGGGTAGGGGAACTTTTCTTCTTTCCTCCCTCCAGGCAAAACACTCCCTGAAATCACCCCTTTCTGCTTCCCCTTCGTGGTGACGATAACACTGTCAGCTTCATGCAGCTGCTGCCCAGGCCCCCAGCTCTGAGCCACAGTGGTACATGTGGCAAGAACACCAGGGAGGAAAAACTACCAGCATGCACACACTAGGGAGCCGCCTGTGTGTGCCAGGATAGAGCTGGCTCTGAACTTCTCTGATACAGAAAGAGAAGGTGCCTTTTCTTTCTGGTTTACTGACGGAGACAAAGCTAGGCACACTACTCCGGGCAGTCTGGACAGGGGAGCAGTGTGTGACGGGGCAGTGGGAAGTCATCACTCTAAAGGAGACGGGGGGACCATGAGTCTTTGTAAGGGTCTGGCAGTTGCCTACTTCCTTAAACACGTTCTGTCACCTAGGCATCGGAGTGCCACGTTGGAGCACTTGCTCAGAGCCACCTCTGAAATGAGGGGCAGTTAGGTCTCCTGATACTTGCAGACCCTTTCGTCACTGGCCTGGCTGGTGTGGTATGACTCTGCCTAGCTGCTCGGGCAAGTGGGAACACTCTGAGCAGTGATGCAGGACGAAGTGGACAGAAACCTGAAAGCCATTTAGACTCAGCACCGGCATGCTTCAGCGTGCTTCAGTCATAAGAGATGGACCCTAAAGCAGCCTCAGTGTAGTCTCCGATCCAGAACTCAGACGGATGGCCATGTGGGTGGGGGCAGGCAGAGTGAAGCGAGTGGTCCACAGCTCGCCTCTCCCATGACCCCAGTCAGCCCTTCCTGGAAGTCTGGGACCTGCAGAGCTTTCTCCCCATGGACTCTACTGACAGTGGCTGCTGCCTATGTGTCTAGAATCAAGTCTACTTCCCACCACCTCCGAAAGTGTGTAATGTTTCTCAGAAGACAGCAGGCAAAGAACTTGGAGTCAGCTCACCTGTGAAACACCCAGGTGCTACATTCATCAGCCTTGGTGATGTAATTCTCAGGTAGGAGTCCAGAGCAGCCGGTGGTCAAGGATGTGCCATAGACCCAGCCCTCACTGGTGCTGGTCTGCTCCATGGGGGACATGAAGATGAAGTCCCCAGGGACCAGCTCCAGCTCATCGTCATTCTGTGGGGTGTAGGGGTAGTTCACCTGCAATGTCTGAAAGAGAGGGTACGTGAGGCCCACATCTGACCCATCCTCCCCAGCGCTGCCAGGCAGAGCTGCGTGTTCTGCTTTAAGAGCGCCCACATCCAGAGTTTGGCATTTATAGGGCCCCTGGGGGGCAAAGGCTCAAGGAGATTTGAATTCAGATCAGAAAGTCTTTTCTTTTCCTTTTTTCCTCTTTTTTTTAGGGTAAGGTGGGTATGTGCCGGCTACTACTGGATGGTTCCAGGCTTTCCTTTTGGAGTATCTTCGCTTCTCTTCAGGATTCACATAATGTTTTTAGAAATGTATCTCAAAGCCCATAGGCTCTTCTGTGAACTGCGGTGCAAATGGGGTTGGACCTGATTTCCACTGCTCAGTGCCAGGCAGGCACCTTGAGGGACACTTGGAACCCAGCTCATGAAAAGTTAAGTCTTCCACAAGGGGGGGGGGTATGGATGGGCCAGAAGCAGAGACTGCCCACAGACAAGGCTGTGGGAGCGAGCACTGCCCTTGCTGTGCAACTCAGTAGCTTCAGCAAGGCTCCGTGCCCTGCCTCAAAGGAGCTTTCTTTAAACCTGCATCTTTAACAAAGAGCTTGAAAGGAAAGTATCTTTTACAGCCATCAGTGTTTAAGTCTGTGTAACCAGCTCTCACCAGGGAACAGATGAAGAGCTCGTGTTCCTTTTCTGGGATCAGAAAAAGCCCCCAGGGCCAATCACAGGCCATGCGGCTTGGCCGATTTACTCCATTGTTTGCCTCCTTTCCTGGTGTATATAAACATCATAGGCACAGGCATAATGATACCTTGGAACACATTCATTTTACTATTTCTTTAATTAACAACAGGAGGCCTCAATAGTAAGGAAAACATTTCCTATCATGTTTGCTACACACGGGACACAAAGATGGAGATTCTGTAACAGTGTTTCCGACGGTCACCAAGCCACTGGTGGCAGGCCCCAGCTTCTGGTTCCACTTTCAGGTTTTTAACTTTGGCCTCAGTTGTCTCATCTGTAAAATAATACCTGGACTACAAAAATGAAAAGAGACAACCTAAGAAAAGTCCTTAGGACAGAGCCTTGTGCACAGAAGGGCATGGCTGTTTCCACGGAGCCACGATGCCTCATTTTCCAGGTGTCCTCCTGCCTTCCAGCCGGCCCACCTGGCCCCGGACCACGTGCTGGGACGGCCTGTGAGTGGCGCAGCTCGCTAGTGTCAAGGATACATCAGAACACGTTTCAGAGGAAGACTTCCCTTCTGGAACTCTGATGAAAGGAGCCAGTGAGAACATGCTTTTCTCAGAGAATGAAAGCGGTAATGCACAGAACCCAACGGCAGCACCGGGTTTCTGACGGGCTGTCCTCTAGGTCAGGGCAGCGCTCCTCTCCCACACCGGCATCCGCAGCTCTGGGTCTTCCGAGCCCCCAACCACCTCTCCACTCCTCTCCCTTCCCACTGCCTCACACACTCTCCAACCACATTCGCAAACTACCCCGGGAGGTTTTCTGTGGGGTTGTTAAAACAGCCCAAAGGAAAAAAGCATTCACAAGAAACCCGGGTCAGGTATGGGATGACCCACCGAAAGACACATCCCTTTTCCGGGAACAGGGTGAAGCCAGGCCCCAGGTCATGCGGAGCAACTCCAGACTCGGCTCCTTCAGTTCCTCAGACACTCAAGCACAGCAGAGTCTCAGCTAACAGTGCCTTTGGTCCGGTAGTGCCTTTTCTCTCAGAAATCCTAAATGCCTTCAGGGAAGAGCTCACTCCTCCTATGACTGAGGGGTGTTACCTCCAGGGAAATGCAAGTGCAGCAAAGGAGCCCCAGAGACAGGGTGTTCCAGGCAGAGCGCAGTCAGACAAAAGGCAGATTTGATTTACTGAATAAGCAAAAAAAACCAAACAAACAAAAAAACACGGAGGCACTGCAGCAACCCTGAAACTGAGTCGTATGCATGTGCCCCTCATCAGAAGCACTTGCATGAGGCAGCCTGAGTTTGAGAGAGATCAGGATACGGGCGTCAACTTCCCCTTTGGTTTGGCATCTACTGTAAGAGCTCTTGAGTCCATTTCAAGAACGCTTGTCTCCCTTCCTACACAGGAACTAAGCATGCAGTTTGCCGACTGGGCTCTCGGGAAGGACAGTAGCAGCCTGTGTGATGACAGGACTTGACCTTCTTTGCCTTCGAAGCCCTTTCTCTTAGGAGCAGCAATAGCTGCAGCATTGGTCATTGCTGTTGCACCCACTCTGTGCCAGTCCTCCCCTTAGATCCTTCTCTTTAGCCCACACAACAGTCCAGCAAAATACCATTGCCATTTTACATGGGAGAAAACTAAGAACTGGAGTTACAGGAATTGCAAAAATGACTCAACAGCTGCTGGACTGATAGAGCCAGGATTTGAAGCCATATGTGCTGATCTCCAGAATTTATGTTTTTTGGTACAAGTATCTCCTTCTTCTAGATTTCTATTGCTTGGCATGTACGACTTGCTTGGCCCAAGTATCACTAACACGGCATTTCCAAGTCCCAGTGGAGTGAGACTCTAAACAGGAGGGGGATGAGATGCAGTAGTTTTCCTGTGTATCACTGGCTGTGTGTCCTTGCCTACACCACTTTCTTCTCCAGACATCCTTAATTTATTGGAATGACCAATCAAAGTTGCCTCCCAGGAACAGAAGAGGGAAGGCAAGAGCTGGTTTACGTTCGCAGGGGCTCAGGTAAATCCAAATGACCTCAGAGGGAGAACTTGATCAGAGGAACAGTAGTAAATGACTTTAACAAATAAGAGATAAAAGAGGCCAAGTTATTTTTAGAAAATAATTCATGTGCACACTCGCTGCCTCCTTCCCTCAGTGCCAACTGAGCACAATGTGGGTCAGGCAGAAAAGCAATTGCCCTTTGGGTTAGCTGGAGGACAGTGTTGATTAGAAGAGGTTCTTTGTAAAAGTCCATTGTCACCATCCTTCTCATAGAAGGGCAACTTCTCAGAGTCCATTTGGACAGATGCAACATTTGATTTTTTTTTTCTTTGTTCTCAGAAGGAAGGAGTCCAATCAACCATACCTCTTGTTATATTTAGGGCTCATTCTAAGCAATTTCCAGGAGATGTCAGAATTCTTAAGTAAGATCAAGCCCTGTTTCCTTGTTGCATCTTCACAGAAACTTTCATCAAACGACTCAGAAGGAGGACATGGCATTCCCACCAGCGGAGTCAGACAAAGCCCCATGCCTCTGACACTCACAGGCCTCACAACCAGGCCTGCACCTCGGGTGCATGGCTGGTTCTTCCTAACACTTCCCAATCAACGATGAAGTTGCCTGGTCTGGATACTGAGGTTCTAACTATTTTTCATGCTAAAAGAAATACCTAAAAGAGATGTTAGCCTGACTGGTGTGGCTCAGTGGATTGAGTACTGGCCTGTGAACCAAAGGGTTGCCAGTTTGATTCCCAGTCAGGGCACATGCCTGGTTTGTGGGTCATGTCCCCAGTAGGGGGCATGCGTGAGGCAAATACACATTGATGTTTCTCTTCCTCTCTCCCTCCTTTCCCCTCTGTCTAAAAATTTAAAAAATCTTTTAAAAAAAGAAATATTAAAAGGCTATGTAAACTTTAATAAGTCAGTTCTTCTGTCAAAAAACTAGGAAACAAATATGTGGTGTTTAATAAAGGTAGTTAAACTGGATGAGAAAATTTTCACCAAACTATGAGGTTCTTTTTCGGTAAAGATGTTTATTGGTCAGAATACCTGAATTCTGGTTTCAGCATTAGTCCTAAATTATTATTTAGCTTTGAGCCAGCCACTCAATCTCTTTGTGTCTCAGCCTTCTCCTTCAGGAATCAAAAGGACAATATTACCCTTCAGAGATGTTTGTGCTTGTCCTGGAATGCAAAGTCAGTTCCCTCCAAACAATAATGCTAGGACCACACCAGCCTTTCCACCTGCACGGGGGTTCGGATTTCCCACTCACGCCTCCTGTGTGATGCATACAAACTCTCACATTATTTAGTCTGTCACTTCATGTGCTATTGTCTCTCCCCTGTTGGACTCAAATCTCCTTGAAGACAGCACCTCATTTTAGAATTCTAGTATGTTTCATGGTACCTTGCATTTGCAGATGGTCAGCAAATATATGTTGATTGTATGTTCACAGATTTTTTTATTTATTTGCGTGCTCTTCTCAACTAAGATCAGGATGATGTCTGCTATCTGTTACCACAGTGAATTGCTAGAATATTTAAAACCTTCCAGCATACTATTCTACCTACTCTCCCATTTCATTTCTGTGTCATTCTGTGCCAATAAGGCTGGCTGGGCAGGGAGAACCATGGGGCTTTCATACAGATGGGCCACTTGGCACCCAGAAAGGAAGGATTCAGGCTCAAAGCTACCTACTGAGTTGGGCAGAATCCTGGACAAAGTCCTGGGCCACAGACCCCTGGTCTGGTCTTGCCTCATGGGCTTGCTTTGGGGCCCGTGTCCCCGCTGCAGTGAGCTAATGACTGCACCTGGTGGTGCTGGGTGTGGCAGGGGCCACAGAGAGATGTTACCTCATGGTTTGCAAATCGGATGTCCCGAGAGAATATGGTGGCCACCCAGTCACACCCTAGTTTGACATCAATGTTCTGGGCTAGTTTCTCTAGGGTGGGTAGGTGGCTGGCTTGGAAGTGGTAAGCCAGGGTCACATGCAGCTGCTTCTTATGAGGCTCCACATGGACTTCTGGAAGAAGAAGGAAATTGCCAGTTATTAGAACGCGGTGATCATGGCAGTAGGGGAGACTTCAGGATGAACATGGAAACCGGCTCCCCAAAGAACAAAGGACAGAGTCCGCTGTCAGACAAATGCTGTTTCTCTCCTTCGCAGGTGGAGAATAAAGGGGGCAGGGTGGGTAACATCCTGAATCCACCCACAGTTTGAGAAAGAGCAGCACTTCTGTAGGAGCCGTGAACCAGCTGAGAGGTGACCATTTGGGTTGGCTGCTCCTCACAGCAACCCCGATGATCACCACCCCTACCATTCAGAGGCGGGAACTGAGGCCTGAGGGGGTGGACAAATTCATGGAGCAATAAAGAGCAAATTTTGTAATCATGCGATTCTCAGAGGTATACTGCCTTTGTTTTGAAATCAAGCCTCTCAGCTTCTGGGTGGCTCTGATGGAGAAATAAAGGAAAAAAAATAGTTTCAAAGTTTAAAACAGGGTTTCTCAAAGCATTTGCGTCAAATAATTATTTGTTGTGAACTGTAGGGCTTAGCTGCCTCTGTGGCCTCCACGCACATGATGCATGAAGCACCCCCCAAGCTGGGACAACCAAAATGACTCCAGACACTGCCAAATGTCCATCCCTTGGGGCAAGACTGCCCTGGCTGAGAACCATCAATTTAAAGCAGACAGACTATTATTCTAAGACATCCTCAAAAACAACACAAAACCAACCAACCTACCCTCAAAGGAACAGCTTTTATTTCTCTTGTATATGTCTGCTGTCCAAGCTGGACACAGAGAAGATGCAACCAGAGGGAATTTGGGAATTTGAGAAATTAAGGGGCTCAAGTCACACAAAGATGGAAGCAGAGGCTGGACCTTTAGGTTTCGAGGGCTTTTTCTGTTATACTGCCCTGTATTTCTTCAGTGTGAGCCCCAAGAGGCAAGGTCTTTAGGTCTTGCTCACACCGTATCCAGTGCTCAGCACATGACAAGCTTACAGTGCTTGTTAAATGAATAAAGACACACATGAGTGAACCTCTTCAAAGTACCCAGGATGGGGGACCACACTCAAGACCACTTGCTGAAGGGATCTGGAATACCAAGGCATAAGGTGCAGGGCAAAGCCAGGATGGCCTGCTCTCAGGTTGGAAGGGGCTGGGCCAGCTGCGCAGGGCAGGACCCCCAGTGCTCCCGGCGACCACCAGGGGGCGGCCGAGGGTAGAGGATCCAGCTAGCAGCCCTGGTAGTCACAGGGTCTGGAGGGGACCCAGGCCTCCTCCCCAAGAGGAAAGCCTGCTGGGTCTGCCCGCCTGTCTCTCCCTCAGCTGGGCCTGGCTGGGAGCCGCTTGACTCATTTGTGAAGGGTTTGGGTTTTGTGGCTGCAACGCTGGTTTTGGTTTTTTGGGAGTTGTAGTGATTTTGACAGTAGCTGCTGGGGGATGACAGAGCCCTTTCCAAGAGACAGAGGGGCAGGAGCAGGACGTCATTTCCCTCTTGCGCTGCCATTCTCTGAATAGCAAGCTCCTGTGAACAGACAGGCTCCTCCGAAGTCAGATGGCACCCACGCAATGCGGAGAAGAGGGATGCCAGGGAGGGGTCTTCGAGTCCCCCCTCCCCACAAAGAGGAGCCATCCTGCAGGTCTGCAGTCCCTCTGAGAGCAGAGACCTCACCCAGACTCGCTCAGCCTTGCCTGGCCTTGACCACGCCCTGCCCGCAGTCCTAAGCCCCATTTGGGTTTTTCTCGCAAAGAAGGAGGCAGAGCAGAAGGTCCCTGGTAGGGGATGAGAAGAGCAGAAAGGGGCACAGGCAGGTGAGGTAGAGGCCAAAAGTCAGGAGGCCGGGGACACAGCAGAGGTGCAGTCAAGTCTTCCCTCTCAGTCCTGGGCCCATCCCGCTCAGGGCTGCAGTCTCTGTGCTCTGCCCACATCCTGCTCCTCCTACGTGCGTCTGGTCCCACACCCCGCGGTCTCCCTGCACCCGAGGATGGGCAGGACCTATCCTGTGAGTGAGTCTCCTTCCTTCGGTGAAGGGGAGCCGCCAACCTGCGTGGCCCCTCTTTTCTCAGAGCACCGTTATCATAAGGTTAGGGCTTGCCAGGCGGCTGGGCTGGCTCACCGGTTTTAGACGCAGCCTCCGCAGCAAAGTCTGCGGCAAACTTCTTGAGGCCCTCGGCGCTCTCCTCCTTCACGAAGAGGCCGATGAAGTTGGATGAGGTGTAAAGCTCCAGGGGCAATGGGGAGGAGAACTTGCACCTCCAGCGACCCACGGTGGTCTGCAGCGCCTCCACCAGCGCGTCCACCTTGCTGTCCTCGCACTGCGGAGAGAGGGGCAGCTTCACTCAAAGGCCGGGGAAGGACGTCCACACTCAGGAGCGCTGGGCCCTCTGCTCCGAGCAGCTGTTACTAAACCATCACCTCCATCTGGGAGTAGGGAGAAGAGCTGCAAGCTCCCAGGTATCTGGAAGGGGACTACCCAACTGGTAAATTAAACACACACAGCGGCCTACATCCCCGCTCCCTCCCTGCTCTGCTGTGTCCCTCGGAACTGCCAGACTGAGGGGCGCTGGTCCCGCAGAAGGAGAATGGAGGGAGGTCCTAGGAGAACACACAGTACCTAGGGCACATCCTCATATGTTCTCTACTGTTGTGCGTCTCCGTGCTTTTCCTGCTCCTCTCAGATGGTCAGGGGTTGACTCTGCTTCCACCCCCCCACCCCCCCCACCCCCCCCACCCCCGCTCCGGTGGGGAGGGCACCACTCACAGCGCCGTGGCGCTGCCCTACCCACCCCAGGGCACTGGAGGGACTGAGTGTCTCTAAGACTCTGGAAAGTTGTCAGAAACAGCCAGGGTAACTAAGAGGAAATGATAATCATTTTAATTTTTGAGTGAATGGTGAGAAAGTGTTAGGAACATGTTTTTATGTAAAGAAAGGGAGGGAGGGAAGGAGCGGGACAAAGAGAGAGAATAAACAAAATATTGTCTTAAAGGGCTACCATTCTGCCTGTCTTGAATATATCTGTATAAATCAATTCTTCCGCATCTCCATAGAGAGCTAAAGTAGATTAATACATTTATTATAGGGAGAAGGATTTAATTTGGTCATCAAATAAGCTTTGTGGTAGCTGGGATTATGGACTAGATTACTAATGCCAGGTGAAAGGTATCTTTGCCATCTCTAAAAAAATGTACTGAGTGAGAACCTGTGAAGGGAGGCCACTGGCCCCTGTGGCTTTCCCTGTCTACGGAGTCCTTTCTCGTTCCCAGCTCCCTAATTTCTACTTTCCTTGCTGTGAGAGGGAAAGGCAGACTATAGGTAAGGGTGAAGTGGGTCAGTGAAGCCATCCCCATGGCGGCTGCCAGGCCACGTGTCAGTGAGTGGGTCAGGTTTGCACCTAGGGCCTTGAGGTGCACATGGCATCATGACACCACACTGAACTGGGGGTGCTTCTGGCCTCAGCGCATCAAAAGGAGGAGCTGTGGGCCTCACCGATTCCCTGAAGGCCCACCCATCACTGGGAGCCCATAACTGTTTCTGCCCGATTCCCGAGAGTCTGCCGGCTTGGACTCCAGGTCCCAGACAGCGGGCTGGGATGGGGCACCAGGCTCACCATAAAGAACTGGCAGAGGGTGATGTGGGGGAAGATGTTGTGTGCTTTGTTCTTCCCGCAGATCTGCTTCGACTGCTGCCAGAAGTCAGAGAGCTTCTGTGCCAAGGGGCCTGTGGGGCGGAGGTAGAGCACGTACTCCCGGGGCAGGGGGTCATCCAGGAAGGGGTCACCCACATGGGAGAACAGCCTGCAAAAGAAAAGGACAAGAGAGCTGGGCAGGCCTTGCCTAAGAATGATGGAAGGGAAGGGAGACCTCAAAGAGACAGGCCTGCCCTCCACATGCACCACACTCTAGGCACTGCAAGGGAAAGGGTTTCATTTTTGTGCTTTAAAAAAATCCACCCCTCCAAGCTCACACTTCGTAACCATCTTTCAGACACAACAACTTCTTTGCTGCCTGTCATACGGCATCCGCCTCCCACAACTCCCTAAAAAACCTGAAGTCGCTCTCCAGGAAACATTCTCAGATAAACCCCAAATCCTTTCCTCATCCACCAGCACAGTTTCAACCTGGCCTGGTCCTTCAGTTCCGTCAACAATTAAACTCACATGCTTCCAAAACGCAAGGGAAGCTTGGGAGGGTTGCCTTGTAGGGTCTGCCCTGTGTACTAATGTCCTGAAAGATAAGTAGGTAGGTTTTTTTCTAAACTGACTTGCCCAGCAGCCTCACACTTAAGTGTATCTTTAAGTGACTGGAGGGAGGGTAGATTTCATGATAGGGACTCTCTCTTAGAAATACTTTGAACTTCTTTAACCATTGCTAAAGGGAAGCATACTCTGGGGCCAGGGCAGAGGAAGCAACTAGCTTGATAAATGGTCTAGTCACATGGGCTTTTGACTCATCTCTCTCCTCTCTCTAATAAAGCCCCCTCCCCCGAGGGCTCATTAAAGAGGAGCTGCTCATTCCTACTCATCCACATATACTCAGAGTTAATTATATGCTATTTTCTCAACTTATTTATTTTATACTAACCAGTCACATGCTGCCTGAACACTTCTTCCTCCTGTGGATGCCAAGGCTTTTTGTCTGGAAGAAATCAAATTTCTATTGTTAGTATTTTTAGCCTCCTATCAGCTTCTCTCATCACAGTGGCAAGAACTGAGTGTTAAGTAAGAGACATACATCCAGGCCTCCTCAGTGGTGGGGGAAGAGCGGGGCAGTGGACTCCCCCCAGGGTCCCAGCCAGCATAGGGACACAGCACTTGGAATTCATTTCCATGTGATTAGTCCTGGATCTGCTTGCAGCCTGACAGCCCATGCAGCCTATTTTTGGCAGGTTTGCATTAGTTTTATTTCTGCTTCCCTAAAGGTTGTCATGTCTTGGTTTTTCCTCCTTCATTTGCATCCACTCAGTCCTTACTGACCCAGATCCTTTACAGACCATTGTTTTTTTTACTGGTGGCCCCTTGGCAAAGTGTGTTAGGAAGTGGAGCTAAATGCCCACAAGGACATTTGGTTTGGTTCAGTTCAGTGTCTCCTTACACACACCTCCAACACCACAACCTATCACAGGCTGGATCCATTTTTGGGGTCATGGCCAGGGCTGCCATCACTCCCACTGCTGGAGTAACAAGGATGGTTCTAGAGCAAGACCCTGCGTGTGAGCACAGCAGAGGACTTCTGAAAGTTCAGACTGGCCTCCAAGAGCCAGAGGGTCCCGGGTTTATATCCAACTTTGCTGGTTGTCCATGCATTCATGCATTCATGCTTATGGTTATTCAAGGAACACTTATGGAATTGCTATAATTTTGTCAGCACTGTGCTAGGCTCTAGGAGTACAGTGAAAAACAAGACTTCATGGTCCCTGCCCTCCTGGAGAGTTCAGCCCAGCAGAGCAGTCATGGAAATGCTAATTGTACAGGTAATTAGTTAATTACATCTGTGGTCAGGGCAATGAAGGGAAAGTACAGGGAATCATAACACAGGACGGGGAGACCTAGCCTATCCAGGCTGATGGGTCAGGGACAGTTTCAGTAAGGGAGTGACACCACCATGAGACCTGAAGATGTAGACTCCTCTAGGTAGGGACAGGTGGGGTTTGCATGGGGTTTTGGCAGTGAAAGACAGCTGCTTGCACAGTGCCTGACGCATGGGTGATGACCAATGCACAGTCATCCTGTCCCTTTGTGCTATACTGATTCTGGGTCCCTGGGAGTGAGGAGAGAGGGTAGAAAATTCTATTTAAATCAACACTCTCTCAAAGTCTCCTTTTCCTACCTGGCTGCTGAACCCAACTCCTCTCTCCTTTTTCTGGTCCCTCTATTGACCAGTGGGAACAGCTGAGGCTGTGAGGATCGTGGAGGGACCTCAGAGGTCATCTGCAGCCCAAGTTCTCCACTCTACACAGGGATGGGGGAAGGAAGTCAGGTAACGCGCTCAGAGCAGCCTGACTGAGGAACTGCTGAGTGAGGGCCAGACTGCCACTTTGCTCCACAGCTCACAGGTAAGTCCAATGCCTTCCTTTCCCTCCTGAGAATTTGAGCACAAATCCTGAAGGATCAGGATGAAGAAATCTGCACAGCTAAGCAGAACCGCATCACAGAACACAAGCCTCCCTACGGTGGGATGGAGTATGAAGAAGCCGGACTGATGCTGTGAACCCTTTGTAGCAGAATTTCTTGAGACAGAAGCTGCTGAGGAAGAGACTGGAAAACAGATATTTCCCCTCCCCCTTTTCCACATAAGGAGCTTAATTGCAGCCCTGTTGCCAGCCCTGGGTCCTTTAGTGTTTACTAGGCAATTAGAGGACACACACCTTGCTTTTCTTTGGATCCAGAAACCATATACCCAACAGAAGAATGCAAATCATGGTGTTTTAGAAGTTAGAACCTCGGAGGGATTAAGTTAATCAAAAAAGACTTACTGTTTCAAAAACAGTTGAGAAAGTGAAAACTCATCTGTGGTACAATGTGCTATTTAGATAAAGGATCCAATTTCTTTTTTCTATGCCCTTTCCCCAATGAAATACATCCTACTGAAATTTGTTTTTCTTTAAGCACTAGGAGTATCCTCTGGAAATGAAAGGTCTCATTAAGTCATGGTCTTTCTAACTTAAAAGACAAGTTTTGGAGAGTGTTCAAAACTACAACTGAGAAAGATAACAAAAGGTTTGGGTGATAAGGCAATGATACAAGTTTATGGAAATCTAAATTCTTTCTGATGGAGACAAGTCAGAGAGATCTTGAATTTTATGGAACTAACACCTATTCTTCTCAAACTATTCCAAAAAATTCAAGAGGAGGGAAGCCTCCCATGCTCATTTTACAAGGCCAGATTATTTTGGTTGCAAAACATGACAAACACATTGCAAAAATAGAAAATTATAGGCCATTATCCTTGATAAATAACATAGATGCAAAAATTTTCATATTAGCAAACCAAATCCATCAATACATTAAAAAGATCAAAATAGCACAGTACTGGCATAAAAACAGATACACAGATCAATGGAACAGAATAGAGAGCCCAGAAATAATTCCATGCCTTTATGGTCAATTAATATATGACAAAAATAGGCAAGAATATACAGTGGGGTAAAGACAGTCTATTCAGTAAGTGGTGTTAAAAAATCGGAGAGATACATACAAAAAATGAAAACAGACCACCTTCTTGCACCATATACAAGAATAAACTTCATATGGATTAAAGACTTAAATATAAGACTCAAAACCACAAAACTCTTAGAAGAAAACATAGACAGTAAACTCTCTCACATTTCTCTTAGCAATATGTTTTGTGATATATCTTCTTGAGCAATGGAAACATGTCAAACTAAAAAGTTTTGCACAACAAAGGAAACCATCAACAAAACAAAAAGACAGCATACTTAACAGAAGATATTTGCCAATGGTACATCTGATAAGGGATCAATAACCAAAATTCATATAGAATTCATACAACTTAATACCATAAAACGAACCATCCAATTAAAAATGGACAGAGGATCTTAGTAGACACTTCTCCAAAGAGGACATACAAATGGCCAATAGACATATGAAAAGATGTTCAACATCACTAATCATCAGAGAAATGCAAATTAAGACCACAATGAGATCACCTCACACCTATCAGAATGACCATCATCAATAAACGAACAAAAAACAAGTGTTGGTGAGGATGTGGAGAAATGAGAACCCCCGTGCACTGTTGGTGGGAATGCAGATTGGTGCGGTCACTGTGGAAAGCAGTATGAAGGTTCCTCAAAAAATTAAAAACGGAACTGCCTTATGACCCAGCAATTCCACTTCTGCACACATGTCCAAAGAAATCCAAAACACTAATTCAAAAAGATATATGCATTCCATGTTCGTTGCAGCATTATTTACAATAACGAAGATATGGAAGCAACCTAAGTGTCCACTGATTGATGAATGGACAAAGAAGATATGGTATTTATATGATGGAATGTTACTCAGTCATAAAAAGAATGAAATCTTACCATTTGCGAACAACATGGATGGACCTAGAGGGAATACGCTAAGTGAAATATCAGACAGAGAAAGACAAATACCATATGATTTCATTATGTGTGGAATCTAAAGAACAAAATAAACAAACAAAACAGAAACAGACTCATAGATACAGAGAACAAACTAATGGTTGCCAGAAGTGAGGAAGTTGGGAGCTGGGTGAAATGATGAAGAGATTAAGAAGTACAAATTGGTAGTTAAGGAATAGCCACAGGGATGTAAAGTAGAGCGTAGTAAATATAGTCAATAATGATGTAATAACTATGTATGGTGCCAGGTGGGTATTTGAATTATCTGGGGAATCACTTTGTAAATTATCTAATTGCCTAACCACTCTGCTGTACACCTGAAACTAACATAAAATAATTGAATGTCAATTGTAATTGAAAAGAATAAGGTAAGTAGGCCTGGCTGGTGTGGCTCAGTTGGTTGGAGTGTCATCCCGTAAACCCAAAGGTTGTGGGTTCAATTCCCGGTCAGGGCATATGACTAGGTTGTGGGTTCTGTCCCTGGTCAGGATGTGAATGAGGGGCAACCAATTGATGTTTGTCTCTCACATCGATGTTTCCCCTCCTCTTCCCCCCATCTATAAAAAAAAGTCAAATAAGCATGTCCTTGGGTGAGGATGAAATAATTATTGTATGGAAGGCTGTTGTGCACCATCTCTAATAAAGGTAGGCCAAAATAAAATAAGCTACATCCATAGCACGAAGGGCTCAAGTTATAAAAAGGGACTTCCTGGCAGTATGTGCTGTAAAGCTGTTTTGTTTTTTTGAAAGTTCCTGGAAAGTAGTTACTGGTCGGAAGCAGAGGTGTGCGATTTTCCAAGCAGGAAGTCCTGCAAGGTGGGAAGCGTAAAACTCCAGCTTCCCTAAGGAGCCAGGGGTAGAGCTCTGCTGCTCCTTCACCCACTCCCAGGCCGAGGATGGTTTGGGTTCATTTTGTTCCCAGAACTCTGCCCACAGAGCAGACTGACCATGGGTGCAGTAGAACACGTCTCCCTCTCTGCACCTCACTGAAGAAGGACTGGGGTAGAGCACCCACCTCCACAGTCCCTCCCCGTGGGCCCAATGCCATGGGCTGTGGGGCATGCAGGGTGAACCCCAAACATCAGGCTGAGCCTGAGTGGCTGCTAACTTTAGAGTGACGCAGAAGTTCTCAGAGTTAGCTGGAGACTTTGAGTAAATAAAAGAGGAGTAGCCCTTGAAACCCAAAGGCGAGGAGTCCAGCCATTGAATTATAGCAGCTAATCACTTCAGTGGGAACTCAGCAGTTAAAATCAGTAAGACATATGTGAGCTGCTGATGTCCTCTCACATGAGAACATAAATTAGACTTCTGATCCTGGTCCTACCTAAACTTCCCAATTATGTTTAGGGTTTATTCTTAGCAGAATGTGAAAAAAAATAATGCAAATTCTCATGCCCTGCTAATGATAAATAACAGTACAAAACAGGTAAAAGTAATCACTCATCAAAAACTTAGGCAAGCAGCTGCGAGGAAACCAGTTCAACTGGAAAGAGCCAGCAGCACTGACTGGTAGCCTTGCTCCCTCCAGTGGGATGGCTGAAGTGCCTCCACGGTTTGCCCTCTGCTCAGTCCAATTTTGGGTTCCAAACTGGCCTGGTCCAGAGCTGCAGCTCTACGCAGCCACCAGGGTAGAGATGCCCTTGTGACTTTAAAGGAGGTTTGGAAAGGAAAGCTCCTTTTCCACCCAGCATGAGACACTTCTCCTTCCCTCTCTCCCTTCTTTTCTTCCTTCTTTTTGTTTTTCCTTTCTTTCCCCCTCTTTCCTCTCTCCTTTCTACCTCCCTCCTTCCCTCATTTCCTTCTCCCCAATCTCTTTTTCCTCCTCCTCACAAGGAATGTTTACTAAGAAACCAAATGAAAGTCAGAATGCATGCGCTACACCTTTCTGCTCTGAAGGTGACGGCCCTGCAGAAAACAGCCCCTGGCTGAATTCCCGCCTGATGGAGCAGATTCAGGTGGGTCTGGTTTCCAGGTCCAGCAGGATTCTCGCTCCCTCTCTGAACCACGGGTTTTGAGCTTTGCTGGAATTTCCTGTTTAGTTATCATCCAAGCTGACTTCCTGTGCAGCCACCCTGGTTCCCTGGGGTCCACTGTGGTTCTGACCCTCTTGGTAGCTCAGTGTCCCTGAGCTGAACACCAGCTGTATGCCAGGCACCGTGTTATTACTGGGGATAAACAAAAAGGGAAGGAAAGGTGTTCACCCTTATGGGGGTGGGGGGGGGGGGAAGGGTTACAGTCTGAAAAACATAGTTTACTTTGTATTATTATTTATTAATATCATATTATTTATTATCAACCTACTTTTGCCCACCCCTGTAGGTTTCAGAGTCTTAGAGGAAGAAACAGACATGCGAGCAGTTTCTTACAATGTACGGTGATGGCCATGGCCGAGCTGTGCAGAGTGTGCTGAGGTGGCTCCAAGAGGGGGTCCTGCCTCAGTAAGGGGGAGTTCCTGGGGCAAAGGTTCTCCAATTGTATACAGAGCTACCCTAGGTCAGGATGCCACAGTGAAGTAGAAGAGGTGCTATGTGACAGTTAAGTGTTTGAGGGAAACAGCAAATACTCATCATCTGTTGGGCATCCTGTAAGCTACTGGCTCAAGGTAGGTAGTTTCAATAGGAGGCTGTGCAGCATTTTCTCTTGATGTCCTCTCTTTGTGAACTGGGGTTTGGCGACTGCTGTAATGAGAAGCAAGTGCCTGTGAACACCCACGTGGAGCAGGAAATGAGAGTGGCGGTGTCCACACTGAGCCTGAGGTTTGAGCAGTTGTGCAGTGTCCAACAGACATCCACATCCTGCTAGTATTAGTTGTGGTTTCTTAAGAATGAAATGAAAACATTACTTTTCTTTCATTTATATGTATTATTTTTTCACATGGCCCTTAAGTTGCTAGGAGATAAACATATTAAGTTCTTTGGATCAAACTACTAAATGAAGTAGGCATTTATGTTGGCCTATAGGTTCTACATAAAAATGAAGGAAACACTAAGGATGCTGTAAACTGAGTAAGTTTGGGACTCTGTCCTAGAAGAAATGATGCTTGATCCAGTTCTCAAAAGCAGGTTCAGAGTTAGCAAGAGGAAGAGGGCAGAGAGAGGACGTGAGGTGCAGAGCACGGCAGGAGCTAATGCATGAGGGCAGCAGAGAGCCCTGTGTGTGCCGGGAAATCAGGGCTTGGTGCAGCAAAGACAGGGAGAAGGTAAAGATGAAGCTGCAGGGGTCAACAGGGGACAGCTCACGAAGGTCTCTGGGCCATTTTAGAGAGCTTGGACCTGATTACCTCATGTAGGGGGAAAATAAAGAATGGTACATCGAAGAGGGGTGATCAGATTTGGGAAGGACTTCAGGAAGACTATCACTGCGGGAGAATGTTTACAAAGACTTGTCAGTGTCAGAGCAGGGGCGTTGAGAGGTTGAAGTGTAATGAGGATGAAGTGTTGGTGAGGATGTTTGGGTTATTGATTGAATGAATCTTGGAGACTGATGAGAACTGTAGCTTGAATGTATGCACAGATGGTAGGGATGCCCCTGGTGAGAATGTGGGAGTACAGATAAGCTTGGGATGGGGTGGTAGTGGGGGGTGAGCTCAGTTGCTGTTCCCTGGAGAATCTGGGGGTGTGGGCTAATAGCTAGACCAAATATCATTAACAGACGACCAGCCTAGTTCTGGGCTACTATGTCCCTGCAATTTTCTGTTAGCTTCACTTTGATTCCCAGTCTTTCTGTTTGTAAGCCAGACATTTTTTTTAGACTATCCATTGAACTCTTATTTCCTGTCTAAGGAATCCCTTCAGGTCTGAATTCACTCAATACCAAGGTCAGTAAATACTCAAGTCATCCCTGGCTCAGGTGGGTAGGTTAACCCAGACCCCCAGTTCTCCAGGGACCACGACACATCTCCCACGTGCCTTCAGAGAACAGTTCATTCCCTATTTTATGGAAATTGACCAAATTCAAGTATCTGAAACCTGAAGTAAAAAGCAATAGGCAACATATATACTAATAGAAATGAAAGTATATTCCCCCCAAATAGTGGGAGTTTGATTTAATTAAGTAGACAGCCAATCTGTTGGGCTTTCCAATTATTTGAATTCCTTCTCCCCTTGGCTTTGGGTTGCTAGTAAGATGTATACTCATGGCCTCAGGACCTCCCTTGCTCTGTGCACTGGTTCTCTGGGACCAAGGACTTACTTGTGTAGGAAAAGAGAAGAGAAGGGTCAAGAATAAAATCTTCCAAGTGGATGAAGCTCCCTACACAACCACAATTAAATATTACGTTTCCCTCATGTAGCTAAGACAATCTCAAATTTAGAAACATTTAATGCTAACTGTAGGATTTTTAAAAATGTTCTTAACCTCCAGGATATTAGTTGTTAAATATTCCGTATCTCATACTGTGCATTCAATTAAAAGATGACCTAGTTATTCAGATATCTCGTTCTTTTCCCTAGATCTGCCCCAGGCTGGGGGATGGGTAAACTTTGGTAGCACCCAACTCCTATTTTTTCTGGTTGGCCTGTTCAGTATAATATAAAGAGGCCACTGAGACCACTAAGCAAACTGAAGGATTCTTTTAGGGTGTACGTAAATAACAGATGCTATTTTGTAGTGAGGTTTTGGGGAGGAAAAGCAGAGGCTTTTACTGTGCTCTATGAAGACTCACTGCTCAGTGCTGACCTTCATAGGATAATGAGGCAGCTTCTCCCTAGGCCTGAGACAGACAGCTGTGCTGAGAACAGAGGGCAAGCAGGTAACTCTGCATAAGTTTGTTCCTCTAGCAGGAGAAATATAACAAGGAAGTCAGTGAGAAATATAACAAGGAAGACCACCATGCCCCAGGCACTTAACAGACTGAAACCCTCCTGACCAATGGTGAAGCTGGAGTCTCTCTGTACCTGGCTGGCTGACTCCACCCTGACAGGCCAGCTGTCCAACCTCCTCTGCAGTCGTCCTTATCCAGGGGCTCACTCCGAAGCCGTGGCTCAGGGCTGAATCAGTGAGAGGAGTGTATGTGCAAGTAGTTGCACAGAGCCCAGAGTACATCACTGAGCCTGGGAAGTATCTCAGTGAATGCCCTCCAAGCTCCTTCTTCTCTTCTTTGGGAGAAGTGGCCCCTGAACCTTCACTGAGTAGAATCATGAACATCTGTTCCAGACTCTTGGGGCAACTTTCAGATTGGCGGGGGATTCTCAGTAGAAGAGAGCACCCCGATGTGCAGAGCTCCCCACCAGGAATAGTGGGATCTGCAGATGGAGTGGATGGACACAAAGAAAGAGCACAGTGCTGGCCAGGGACAGCAGATGCTTACAGCATTGCCACTGCCCCCTGCCCATGTGCTGTACCTCTGCTCATGCCTTGGCTGCTGGTGCGGGTACCCTCTCCCCTTCCAGGGCCGGTGAGATCCATGCAGTTTCAGTTCCCCTTTAAACTGATGGTCAGAGGCCACAGGGAGGTGGGGGTGCAAGCCAGGGAGGGGCAGAGGTGACATCACAGCTAGGCCTTCCTGGCTCAAGTAAAATCAGGGACTAGCCAAGCCCTGCTGAAGCCACAGCAGCGGCATTGGCTCTCAGGTGCCCTTCCCTGAAGGGAGTCAATTGCCAGTTCGGCCCTTTAGCTTCTTCATCTTTGAAGAGGTGATGAATGTGCACGCAAGGAGGTAAGAAAGAGAGATGTGACATTTATAAAGTGTTCTGGGTCCTTAGGAGCAACCATAAGACAAAACAAAACACCTGTGATCCTCGGCTGCTGAGGAAGCTGAGCCCACCCTGTTTATTGCTCTGTATGACCAGACTGGGCAGCACTTCCTTCAGGGTTGTGCCAAAGGAGCCTTCCTTGTTTCCACAGACCTTAAAGGAGAGGGGACTGCACGATGTCTCTCGATGAATAATAGCCCCTGTGCTCAGAAAGTTCTTCCACCTCTGCCCACACTCAACCTACCTTCTCTGTACCCGGTAGAGCTGATCACTGTTTCCCTATTAACTAAATAATTTATTCTGTCACTTTCACACAAGAAATTCAGTGACTTTAGATCACCAAGACCAGTGAGATGGGCTTGCCTAGAGCCTGGGCCTTCTATGGAACAACTCTACCTGTGAGGTCTCTGCCCGCAGGTCTCCCCCTGGGAGCTGAAGGAAGGCAGTGGGCAGGCCCGTCAATCAACCAAACCATAATGGCCCTACCCATTTCCTTCAGAGGAAATGAACCTAATGGAGAAAGATGTATTGATCAGAAAGACCCAGTTTCAGGATCTGTCTCCGACGGTGAACCCTTTCAGTTGGTGGAGCCAATGGCTCCTGCTTTCAGATGCTATGGCTGTGCATCTGACAGTGCTTGGGACAGCAAGCCTGCTGGGGGCCAGGGTTACTGCCAGCAAGGACGGCCCAGGGCAAGGAAACAGCTGTGGTCTTCATTTTATTTTTTAAAATAAAACTAATCAGAGAAGGGAAAACAATGCCAGGCTCTTTGGGAGCTGAAGAAGAACTCCCAGCTGAGAATAGCCTGCAGTAGTACCCCATGCTCCCTCCTGTCAACCAGACTCTGTTCCACCCGTGGAGAGCCCATGAGGCAGCTCTGCTCAGGGCTGTTGGGCAGGGAGAATGCTGTGGAGGCCTGGGGTTTGTGTGTGGCAGGGCCCAGCAACCCATACTCAGAGACCTTGTTTTATTCTCGCTGAAAAGGTGCTGGAGCTCTGGCCACGGATGTGGGGGACAGCAGTGTGTGATTGGGAAACCAGCTGTTAGACCACGGGTGGTGAACTAATGAAACGTCTCTCTTTGCCTCTGTTGTAAGTCTCCCCAGGACCTAGACAATATGTTTCCTTCTCCAGGATCAATGGGTTTCTGCACAGAGGCACACGCGGAGTGTTTGCAGTGTGAAAGAGGCACGTTCTTGGGAACCAAACTCTTTCTAGTTCTCGGACTGAAAACAAATTAATTATACTAAGATTCATCTTCCAAGCCTCTTAAATAAGGATAATGATATCTACATCTTGCAGGCAGAACGACGATTAATAGTAGGTGTGTGCTGAGAGCTGGCAGACGAGTATACTAGATACTTGAAAATAACATCTACACATTTGCCTATGTATATTCTCTAAGAGTCTTTGCAGTTTTCCTAAAATAAATGTCTGTAAGTTGCATGCGGAATTGACATACTTCAAGATAGGGCATCCAAAGACCCAAATACCCTCTCTGCTTAAATGACATACAGCCATTTGGGGAGGTCTTGAGGAGCATATGGGATTTGGGGAGACAAGCTTTCCAGATAAGGCGATAACACAAGAAAAGGTGAGGTGACTCTGGTAGAAGAAGGCTGTTGGACAGCTTTTCCTGGAGAGGGGACATTGGCCACACTGTCAGGAGGCAGGCAGGGAGTTTAGCTTTGATCAGGAAGGAAGTGGGGAGTCATCAAGGCTCTGAGCAGGCGAGGGACAAAGTTTCCACTGAAAGAATCAAGGAGAGAACAGACAACCCTGAGTGGGGCATCTGCAGTCATCAGCCCTGGGAGGGCTGGCCAGGGTCCCCCCTTTCCTCTAACACCCTGAGAGCCTAGGATACTTGTGCTGCCTGTGGGGCATTTATTCCTCACTGTGCTGAGTAATGCCATCTCTGTCCCTCCGAACTACCTCCCAAGGAAACAGGATAAACGTTTCAAAAGTTCAGTCCATTCTACATGAATAACTGCTATCATTGCCTGAGAGAAACAGAGAAACAAAGGATCACAAGCTGCCTCTGTGTTACCTGAAGACGCACAGCAAACTGGGAGCACAGGGACCCCCAAATCAGATTAAATGAGATCAAGAGTGCGGCGCTAACACTTGGCGCAGGGCCTGCCTGGAACAGGTGCTCAGTGAAGAGGGCCGTGATTTCTGTTGTGACGACTATCTCCTCTCCAGGATGTTACCACCTCTGCGTGCTTTCCTGCTCTGTTCCTCCTCCAAGTGACACCTGAGACAGGAATGTGGGTTAGTGCTCTAGCTAGCAGGTCAGTTCAGTTTCATGTTTAAGGAATCAGTCTTTCTGACTCTTTGTCAGTCAAGAAGATTCTGTTTCTAGGTCTCAGGTGCTATAGAAAACAATGGAATGCAGGCCCCCCGGAAGAGTGGTGTCTACTGTGCACAGTCTCTGAGATCCTGAGGAGGAAAGTCCAGATGGTCTAAGGGCAAAGATGTCCATGGAATAGAAGAGGCTGTGCCCCCTGTGAGGTGCTGTGGGGTGGGGAGGAGGTTAACACAGAGACACAGCCCCAGATGGAAGTGCTCCCAGGTGTGCAGAGCACAGGGGAGCCAAGTAGAAATGCTCCCAGATGTGCAGAGGGCAGGGAAACCAGGTGGAAGTGCTCCCAGGTGTGAGGAGGGCAGGGGAGCCAGATGGAAGTGCTCCCAGGTGTGAGGAGGGCAGGGGAGCCAGGTGGAAGTGCTCCCAGGTGTGAGGAGGGCAGGGGAGCCAGGTGGAAGTGCTCCCAGGTGTGTGGAGGGCAGGAGAGCTGTGGTAGGAAGAACTAAGAGGCAGTGGCTGCATGTGGAGAGGCAGGATGCATCAGGGAAAAGACTGAGTTCACCAGCAGAAATGGCATGTAGCACCAGCACTGTCTTCTGTATAATCATTTATGGATCCTCCTGAGCCCAGTGAGAGAGGCAGAGCATCATTGTCATTTTTATTTCACAGATGAGGAAGAAAAGGCAACAGAGAGGCTAAAAGACTTGTTCAGTTCATAGAGTAGCCAGACGTGACTGAACTCTGACCTGCTTGTTCTGGCCCAGAAATCTGAGGGACACGGGCCCTGAGGGAGGGCCAGGGTGCATGCAGCCAATCTCCGCTGCAATAACTGGCAAGTGGGGTTTAGAATATAGGGAGGGAGTAGCATCCCGCCCCTCTCCAAAGGATCTGGGAGAAAGAGATGAAAATAAGGAGTCATTCCAGGTTCTAGGGACTAATTTTTTTCTCTTTCCATTCCCACCTCCTTCCGTATTGAAATTCTAAAATCAGCCCAAAATACTTAAACATGAATGATTTTTAGTCCTTCTGAAATGGTTTCAGCCCAAAGCTACAGGAGAGGCTCTGACTCACAGCCTTGGTGGGTCAGAGAAAAGTACCCAGACCAAACAGAGCCATTGTCACCATTCTGCACCTCTTCACACAAGTGATTTATTAGTTAATATGGATTGTTTACGAGGAGGCAGGCCCTGTACTAAACATTTTAAAGTGATCTCGTCCAGTCCTTACTCAGCCCTTTCAGGCAAGTACCGTCATTTCCCTCACTGAACTCGTGAGGAAGGGGAGGCTGAGAGAGACTGCAGAACCTGGCCCAGGTCCCAGTGTCATCCTGAGCAGAAGGATGGAGGCCAAACTAGCAAAAGAACGGCGCAGCCTAGGTATGCATGTGACCTTCTGAGCTCGCTTAGAAACTTGCTGCCACCCTGGGTCCAGTGCAAGGCGCCCTTCCTCCCTGGGAGGACCTCCAGCTCCAGAGGCAGGTCAGCTCCTCCCCATGGCACACTGAGCCCTCCCCAGCCTCACTCCTGTCTGCTCTTCAGCTTCACCACCACACAGTCTGTTCCCAGCCTCTTGTTTCACACAAACCTTCCTTCTGCTCGTCACTGTTGCTGTAAGGCCCACAGCCCCCTCGGCGACCTGCCTCTTCCCACTGTTACAGCCCGTCTCCTTTGGAAAGCTGTGCCTGCCTGTCCGGGCACCCGCGACAGCCCACCTGACTGTGTCGCAAGCCTCCACACGACAATGCACAATCTGTCCTCCATGAGGGACTGAGAGCCATTGAAAGCACAGGCCACCTCTTCTTTGTGTAGCCCTACTTGTCGGCATAGTATTTAGCACATAGTAGGTACTGACTCACTTTTCAAAAGTGAACTTTATGTTGAAGGTATAGACACTAGTGTGGCAGACAGGCCCTGACACCCTAGTAATGCCAATCCCCCTGACTCAGTCCTCTGTGCCACCCCCTGCCCTGGAGTGGAGGTGAGTAGCATCCCGCCCCTCTCCAATACACCCAGGGTGTGCTTCTGTCCAACAGAACACAGCACAGGGGGTGGAGGTCACTCCTGCAGTTCACCATGATACATGTACGAAGCTCTAGTGAGTCCCTGTCCTGCTGGCCCTGAAGCAGCAGCAGGCTGTGATCAGCCCATGGAGCCTCACAGCAGGCAGCCACGGGGGCCTCCAGTACCTACAAGTGGCATCTGGCCACTACCCAGCAAAAAGCTGGGCCCCTGGTCCTGCCACCTCACTGCGTGGCTTCTGCCAGCAACTTGGAGGTGGATCAGAGCTGAGTACCCGATAAGGCACCGGCAACAGCTGATTGCTGACAGACTGAGCAGTGACCCAGCTAAGCCTGGATCCCTGCCCTAGGGAAACTGGGAGCTTACCTATGTATGAGTTTTATGTCTCTAAGTTTCTAATGTTGACTAGTGGAAACAAACACACCCAGCTTTTCAGAAAGGGCAAATGGGCAGAGAAGGAGCACTGCTGGAGTGCCGGCTGGGTGAGCGCATGCTGGGGAGACAAAGCTCCGCATTAAGGAGTAAAAGAGGCCTTCAGTGCAGGAGCTGGGAAGGACCAATCCCAGACCCAGCTGACATGAGCTGATCTGATTCCTTCATCAGGAATACACCCTCATCTCATTCCTGACACCAGTTAAATGTGATTGAGGCCATTCATGGCTGAGAGTTGTAACTTGGTACTTAGGAGAGGGGGTAGAATGCAGTGGTCAGGACAGAGACTTGGAGTCAGACAGAATGGGCTGGAAACCATGGCTGCCTCCCTAGAGCTGCCACATTCCTCCGGCTAAGAGACCTAACCTCTCCGCGCTCAGCCCCTGCCTGAGTGAATGAGAGCTGATTACTGCTCTGTGTATCTTGTGAAATGGCCTAAAGAAGGGGCTAGCTCAGAGCTTGGCACAGGTCTGTCTTCCCTGACCCAGCTGCCCCCACAGCTGCCCTCCCCAACTTTCCCCAACTCTAAGGCTAAGCCTACATTGGGATTTTCCAGGAGGAAATCCTTCAGTAAAACAGCTCTTGCCTGATTGTTCAGAGGTTTATGCTGCAGCCAAAATTCCAGGAAATTCTGCCCTACCTGTTTAACACTGCTAAGCTGCTGAGAGGTCAGGCTCAGTTTCCTGAAATGACTTACTGCTTCCTCTTTTATGGGGCACTTTCCATATTATCAAGGGGGCTTTACCAAACACACTGGGAAATGAGAGATATCCCAAACTCTCCGGGCTGCCATTCACCTGCAGTCCGACTCCAGTGCCCCAGGCCAGCGCCTTCCTGCCATGCGTCTCCTGTCGTGGTATCCCCTGCCATGGCATCTCCTGCCGTGGTGTCTCCTGCCCTGTGCCTTGGCCCTTGGAGCTCAGGGAGTCAGGCTTCCGCAAACAGTAAACATGATGTCACCCTTGCCAGCTGGGGGACCCTGAGGGTGCCTTGTTTAGGGGAGTGGCTTTTTCTTTTTCTTTAATAAGGTTTTGTCTTCCCACTGAGCTTCAGAGAGCATAGAGCCCCTACCCCTCAGGAGCCCTCCTGAGCCGGGTCTGCCTTTCCTGCTTAGACTGGGCTGCTGCCTCCTCAGGAGGGGAGGACACAGGGGCCAGAGGCAACTATTCATTTTATATTGTGGATAGGAACATACAGCCTACTTGGTATCCCACAACCTGGAATATCTAGATCTATACTATGTTTTGGAGTGCCCATTCCCTTGTCAGGCCCCTCTGAGCGTGCCGGTGCGCCCAGGCACCCATGTGCGACTGCTAACAGGACGCTCACGGGATTTCCCAATGTTGAGATCAAGATCATACCCTTCACTCATCTAAAGCTGCACACAAGGAACAAGAGCTGTGCAGGAGACCAGGCTTCCCAAGTCCCCAAACTATGTTCCAGGCCCATCACAAAGCTGGGTCTGCCTTTGCTGCTTAGACTGGGCTGCTTAATTTCCTTTCTATCTAGCACTGCTTCTTCAGCCTCTGGGCAGTGCCAATTTGCTGAGAGGCCTGGGGACCCCCTTCATAGGGAGCAGCACCCGCAGACAACATCCCGGCTTCTCTTGGGTCCCGCAATGTGACCCTGGCGGGTCAGCTGATGTCCTGCTCCATGCCCTCCTTTCTTTGGCCTCCTCTACGCTGGGTGTGCCAGGCCCTACCACTGGCCTCCACTATGGGGCACTACAGCCTCTGAGAACAGCAACGATGTGAAGGGACGGAAGTGTGCAAACAGCTAACCATGTCCTCCTCCCTGAGCTCTGGGAACTAGATAGTGAAAACCAATGTGTGCAGTGGGGATGAGGTGGGGACAGAAGGAAAGTGCATGGAGTCCTGAGTCAGCTCTAGGTAACTATGTGAGCTTCAAGGCCAAAAGCAGGTAAGGCTTTTTCATGCAGTTCATTCTTACTGCCACATTCAAATGTCCCCACCCCCCTGCCCCGACTGCAGTGGGCCTTGAGTCCTCTTAGGCCAACACATGGCAATGCTTATGTCTAAATGTCAAGCTTGACTCCTTCCATCCTAATTAACTGACCCTCTCCTTAGCCAACTTGTGAGCTGCCAAGGAACACCTATGTCCTGTGTCTAGCACCACCCTGGTAGAAACAGGGACTGGTCTTGCCATGTTTGGATGCAGATGATTTCTGCAACAGGCTCCAAACCCCAGGAAACAATCAAATTAACCAGTGAGTCGGGAAACCAAAGCAGATGACAATTAATTACCCATGTTTAGACAAGGTTTGTCTTTAGCCATGAGATTTACAAAAGAGCTTTCTGGTCTGTTTTCTTTTTTTCTAAATATAAATCCAGTCTTAAAATTGTAGGACCTGGAGGCAAAGTGGACAAAGGCTAAGTAGAGTAGTCCCCAGCTCAGAGGAGGATCCTATAATAAATGAGTCATTTCCTCCCTGCCTGCTTCCCCTCAACTGATAAGGTCTCCCTTTTGGGGTGAACAAGGCGGTCACAGCCAGGCTGAGGCCTCTGCAGAAGCAGAGGGCATGTCCTGCTCTGCAGAATGACTCCCACTGACATTGTAAGCTTTGGGAACCTGGCTGGGCAGAGCCCCTTGGTGCCAGACCACCCTTCCCAGTGGCCACACTCTGGCCTTCATTGCCTCCCATGAACCAAGAGCTGATCTTCACTTTCCTTTAAAAAAAAAAAAAGAGTGGAAAAGGTCCAGGCCTTTTCCACAGAAGGCACCAGGTGGGAAGGTTGTTGCCATCTGGTTTACCCGAGCCCTCACAGTGGTGGGAAGCTGAGGAGCGGAGAGGAAAGGGCTCATGAATTGGACTGAATTCAGTGGCATGCAGTTTGAGGTGATAGCAGGTACTGATCTCATTAAATGGGCCTCACCAAAACCCATGCAAAGATAGTCACCACTGGACTGGGAAGGGAGAAATCATGTGTTCTAACTTCTCCATCTCACAGGTCAGGGTCTGAGACCTAGAGAAGATGACCTCTTTAAGGTTGGGATGAGTTGGTGCAGAGATTAACTCAGAACCCAGGACTTGCAAATCCTCAGCTTGCCCTACTCCCCCTTCTAGCCTCGGTCTTCCCATCCTGTGCCTGGTGTGCGGTCCTGGGAGAAGGACGGAACGGCGGTGCAGCCAGGTTCTAGTCCAGCTCTGTCACTGTGACTCTGAGCAAGTCCCTTAGCTTCCTAGGATCGTGGAAAAGCAAAAGGGACTTAAAAGGATCTCAAAGGCCCCTTCCTTTGAGTGTGTGCTGTGGATTCTCTCCTCCTTTCACACCCCAGGGGGAGAAAGTCGGGCTGTTTCTTTAACCTCAGAAGGCAATGAGAGACAAACAAACAAAGCTACCAGGCACAGTACTAGGTTTGGGCTGATCATGAAGTGTGCCCTGCTAGGGAAGCAGGGAGAGGACTGTGGACCACCCGCAGTGGGCACCGACACCACAGACCAGAGCAGCAGTCATACTCGCAGGACCCAACGCCATGTCAAGCAGTCATTTTAAATGGCAGCCTCTCCACAGGCTTCATTCCAGCCTGAAGGAACCACATACTCCCTGTCTGCAGACCACTCATGCCTCATCCAACCCCTTCACAGGCTCTCTCAAATGCAACACACATCAAGTTCCTTTAATTACTGTTCCGTGTTCAGTAGTTAAGACCCAAAGATAATACTTCTTCAGGACAAGGAGGTGCCATTTTTAGCTTCTGAGGAAGGCAATTTCCTTGAGGAGTGAAGGCTAAAAGTCCCATCTGCACCTCTGCAGTGTCAGGGTTGTTCCAGAAAGGCAGTCTCCAGCATTCCAAGAGAAAGCCTTATTTCCCCAGTAGTTTGCCTTTCTTAGCGATTGAATTTAACATTTGGAATCCCTCTCTCAGTTGTCTATAAAACCATTCCATGGGAACTGTAGCCAATAGCCACTGCTAAATAAAATTAAAATGTTGGCTATGCAGATAGGAGCATTCTCTTCACCACAGAACTTTCACTTGGTCGGTGCTACTCTAGAATGTAAGCTCCCCAAGAGCAAGGACTTGTCCTTGCTCATTTCTAGATCTTAAGGACATAGAGAAGTGCCTTGCACATGACTGGCACTTAATTTGCTGAATGCATCTATTGAATTCATGGGTAGGCAGGTTAGAGAGGGTACAAAATACAGTAGCATCAGTACAGTTATGCTAGTAATTAAAAATTGCAGGGCAGACTTCTTCCAAGAAACTGACCTTTCCAACTGTTTATTCTTTAAGAAGTTTTTGAGCACCCAATGGTACTTCCTTAGGCTGGGTGCTAAGAGGGATATGAAATACAACAAGAGGTAGTTAAATGTACTGGAAGGAAGAGAAGACTGGAAAAGAGAAGACAGGTCACTGTCCACAGCCCAATCAGAAGGACAAGTGGGGCTGGGTCAGTTGCCCCTCTGGATCTCGGTCTTTTCAGCTGTATAATGGGAGTAATAATAGCATATCCCCAAAGAGTTGTGTGCATGAAACAAATGGCATAAAGCAACAGAGTAATTTGGAAACTATATAGTTGAATGTGTATGTTATTGACCTTGCCCTCAATTTGCTTTTGAATCCAGCTGCCATAATCTTTAAAAATATCTTGTCTTCTCCAACTGCCCTCCCTACCTTGAGATCATTACTTCAGTTATGCACATCTCTAAGGAATAAATTCTAAAATACCACTCCTATGCCCGTGCTTGAACAACCAAAATGGCTCCTTGCCACCAATGAAATGAAGACCAATCTGTCTTCTGCATGCCCCATTTGCTTAGGAACCCCTGTTCCATGACTATCAGATAGGGCTTCCTGAGGTGAGAGACACTGTTCCTGTTACAAATGTTCCTCTGCCCCACCCATGTGTTCTCTCTGTCCACTTCTTGAAACCCCACCTGACACTTTTCAGCAGCCCTGTCCACACTCTAGCCCCCAGGAACCCTGGTGCTCTCAGTGCCTGTCTCCTCTTGTCCATTGTGACAGGTTCTCATCACACAGCCTGATCTCTGGTTGCTCCGTGTCTCATCTCCCCCACAACACTGGACACCACTCAAAGACGGTGACTGTTCTCAGGCTGGGCTTGGTACCTTCAAGGCACTTGGGGATAAGGACAGGTGAGTGGCTCTGCAGGCCTGGGTTTAAATGGGGTCAGACATGCAAGAGACAAGGAAGCCAAGAAGAAAATTGGGTTTGAAAAGATAGTCCAACCAGCTTTGTGTGTGTGGAAAATGCTTTTCCTACAATGGATTCGTTGTTTTAGTATAAAACACTCCAAATACCTGGGTTTATTAAGTAATAATCAGTTTATTCCCCCATCTTGTTATACTTTAGGTTGATATACTTTCAGCCTGAGTGGGCACAGAACTGTTAGCTGAGTGAGGCTCTACTTTCCAGTCCCAACTCCTTTTGATTTCAGTGCCCAGGTTCACCCTGACTCAGACCTCCTGGCCTCCCACCATTCACCTAGGGTCCCTCACACTGCTCAAGGAGGAGGCATTGCAGTGACAGCTATGCTGTGGACCCTGTGTCTTCAAATGAC
Organism: Trachops cirrhosus; assembly: GCA_028533065.1. Lineage (NCBI taxonomy): Eukaryota > Metazoa > Chordata > Mammalia > Chiroptera > Phyllostomidae > Trachops > Trachops cirrhosus. Next base: position 18,042 of record JAPYXV010000019.1, on the reverse strand, counting down.
GTTCTGAGGAAAAGCAGAGCGCTAGCATCAGCCAAGATTACCCCAGAAGCTCAGCCAGGCTCCCAGTCCACTGCAGAAGGCTGGGGTATGTGCCCTGCCTCCATCCCCCTCATAATAAACACCATCTTCCCAGGGGAGAGCAGGGCTGCAGACAGGCAGCCCTGCCTGGGTGAGGACTATGCCAGCACAGCACTTCTTGAGCACAAGCAGAGCACCCAATAAAACCTCTAATTCCAAGGCAGGTTGGGAGCAGCAGGTTAGGCTCTGTTGGTGGCCCTGAAGCCAGCTGGCAGCCACACTGCCAGCCTCTCCCAGATCAGCCACAGCCTGTGTCAGACTGGAACAGGCCTCCCTGTGGGCAGATACAGCAGGGCATGGGGAGGGCAGAGGTCTGCAAGAGGGAGAGGGCATGCCTCATCGCTTCATCCCTCCCAGGATCATGCAGCACATCTTCCCAAAGAACAGCAAGGCAGCTTCCTGGATGGCCCAAGGAGAATATGCTCCTTGGTGGTAGAGAACTGGGATTTCACTTTCCCGGGACCCAGCTGCCTCATCTCTAGGCTGGAACATCTGATTCATAGAGGTCCTGTGAGGTACATACTGCCAGGAGTAACAGAAAAGCTCTTTGCTCTTGACTAAGCACCGCAATGGATTACACTCTTTCCCCCAAAATGGGAGGTAGGGACGTGTGGGGAACACCAGTGGCCCAAAACCTTCCTGATAGCCTACAGGTGCTCCTTCCTCTTGCAGTCACTGAAACATTGATTCTCACTCAGCTCTACCTCAGTCATCACACTGTCAGTGCTAATATACCTTCCTCATGGATACTGAGGATAAAATAAGTTTCTATGGTATCTTTCCTCCTAGGATCTCAAAGCCCGGTTCACAAACCTACCTGTTATTCCTGCCTTCCTAACAAGTTCACCAGAGGGGTAAATACTTGCAATGTTTTTGGTGGGGAAAGGGGACTCTATGTTTAAGTGACTTGCTCCAGCTCCTGCAGGATGACAGAGGGAGAGTCAGGGCTATCACCTTCCAGTGTAAGCATCGAGATCCTCTTCTTGAAGTCCAAGAGGTTTACTTTGAGGTACTGTGGGAAGTGGACACTCAAAATGGAGAATGAAGATGAATAATTACCAGGGGAATTCCATCAGTGCCTGGGTTTTAAGCTGCCTGCAATTATTTCACTAGCCTCCTTGTGGTGGGGGGTGGAGAGGTGCTGCTGCTCATATTTCTCTGCACTATAAAAGGATGGATGGGATTTGGTCCCTCACCTCTTGGACAGTGATATAATCAGTCAAGTGTCTTTAGCTCACATGCAATGGCTGAGCAAGAGGAGGAGACCTTTGTAGCTTTGGGGGTTTAGGTCACAAGTACAACAATGTTATGTGCATATAACTGAGGGTACACTGTGCCTGTGAGTGGAGAAAACAGCTTGCCCATCTCAGCCAGCCTGAGCAATGTGCTTGAACTGCATCTCAGCAATGGGGAGCCCACCCTGGCAAGACTGTTCCTTAGCAGCTAGACACTGACTGAGGAAAGGGAGCTGCACCAGAAACACACTGAATGCAGGTCAGAGTACCTGCTTTGAGCCTTGGCTCTGCCAGTTACTATGACTCAGGGGAAACCCCTTTGGGCACTGGTGTTTTATCTGTAAAAATGGAAAGATAATGATTACCTCACAGAGCTATTGTTAGAATTAAGAGACGGTGTTGGCAAGTGGTCAAAGCCACAGCCTGAATCCTGTTCCACCACTTACTAGATATATAACTCTTGGGTAATTTACTGAATATAGCTAACTTCTAGTTTTCTCATCTGACACTAGGGAACAGTAATAATATGGAGAGTATTTTCTGGAGGATTTCACTGCTACAGGGCCCAGTGCACAGTGGGTAGTTGACAAATTGTCCGTTAAGATTACAGATCTAAGATGTACAACACAATGAACTGCAAACAACTGTCATTATTTCCTAGGCCTTGGGCAAGTACTGCCAGCACGTGCAGTGCTTTGCACATAGTAAATGCACAGTAACTGTCTGCCTCATGCAATTAGCAGCAGTTTCACTGTAGCATTCAGCTCAGAGATTAGTATCATTAGCAATAACTGCCTTCCAGGATGCCAGCCCAACAAATTAGCAGCACACAATTCGGCTGGACTTCGGGGAACGGTTTCCAGTGACTTCAGAAGGGGCAAGGGATTGAGCCTGTGTATAACCGATGTACCGGCAGAAAGCTTTTCCTCTCACAGTGAGGAGAAATGTGCTGCCATGTGCAGTGTGGGCACGCACTGTGCAGGGACCACTCTGGGACCAGAAGGACACATAGCTACTTGGTGTTTCAGCACCACAACCTTTCTCCACGTGAGTGCAGCCAAAGTTGAGGGCCCTTTCTCCCTCTCTGTCTCTGCTTGTTAGGTGGCAGATGAGTGTTAAGCACTGGTGTATGCAAGTAGCCCAGGGAACAGCCGGTGTGGGTCTGCTACTATTTGCCCCAGCCAACCACTGACCTGCAGGATGCAAGTCCTGAGTTGCCCGCTCCTTTGGTATGATGGATTTCATCAGTTTTCACCCACTGTGTGAGACCACTTTACTTTTTCTTATTTGACATATTTCTTCAAGTACAGGGAGGTATTATTTCATTTAATCCTCAGCTTACAATCATTATTCTCATTAGACAGATGAGAAAACTGAGGCTTAGAGATTTGTCCAAAGCACTATAAGGATCCTAAATGGCAGAGTTGGGATTGGAAACCCGGCAGCCTGCCTGGGTATCTCTCAACTCCAGTTCTGTCAAGCCTAAATCTGGCAGGCCCCCTTTGCTCTTTCCAGATCGAAGAGTCTGGTTTTCTCATTGTGTCTTTAAGGAAACCATCCCTGCCCCTCATTTACCCCAGTGCCAACTTTGGACATCCTCTGGCCTTGGGCATTAACTACCCCACATTACTCTGGGTGTTGACTTTGTTGCTTATTAAAAAAAACTTTAGACTTCCGGCCAAGATGGAGGCATAGGTAGACACACTGTGCCTCCTTGCACAACCAAGATAGAGACAACAACAATTTAGAAACAGAATAACAACCAGAACTGACAGAAAATTGAACTGTATGGAAGTCAGACACCCAGGGAGTTAAATTGGACACGTTTGTCCAGACCGGTAGGAGGGGCGGAGTTGGGCAGCCAGGCTCCAGTCGCGGAGCAGAGAGCAGAGAGAGTTGGGACTGGACACGCTAAGGCAACCAGGGCAGTGCACAAGACCGCAGCAGGCAGACCTTGGGTGCACAAGCGAAGGCTGGCGGCCCGGCTAGGGGCTGGCGACCAGCAGACCCAGCAAAGTGGCTATTGTGAAGTAAGGCACTGCACGCAACTCAGGGCCCCAGTGCCAGGAAATAGAGCCTTGGGGCACTGATTGAAAAAGAAGGTCCCTCGGGGTGCACAGGCCCACCCACACGGGAGTTGGCACCAGAGGGGCCCAGTTTGCTCGGGGAAAGCGGCTGAAGGGACTGAGATCCTAGAGAGAGCGGAGCAAGCGCCATTGTTCCTTCTTGGACCCCGCCCCCACATACGGCATCACAACCCAGGACTGGGGTGCCCTGCCCTGGTGAACACCTAAGGCTCCGCCCCTCATGCAGAACAGGCGCGACAGGACCGAAAAAAAAATAACCCAAAGAGATGGCTCAAACAGAAGATCAATTGAAAGCCACAGATCTCATTCTTTTAAGTGACCAAGAGATAGCCAACCTATCAGATGCACAGTTCAAAGCACTGGTGATCAGGAAGCTCACAGAATTGGTTGACTTTGGTTGCAAACTAGATGAAAAAATGAAAGGTACAATAAGTGAAATGAAGAAAAATGCATAGGGAACCAATAGTGATGGAATGAAAGATAGGTCTCACATCAATGGAGTGGACCAGAAGGAAGAAAAAAATATACAACCAGAAAAGAATGAAGAAATAAGAATTCAAAAACATGAGGAGAGGCTTTGGAACCTCCAGGACATCTTTAAACATTCCAACATCCGAATTATAGGGGTACCAGAAAGAGAAGAGAAAAAA
>JAPYXV010000019.1:0-13892 GCA_028533065.1 Trachops cirrhosus | reverse complement strand
ATCTTTAATATTGGGTAATGTAATTATGATGTGCCTTGGTGTGTTCTTCCTTGGGTCCAACTTCTTTGGGACTCTCTGAGCTTCCTGGACTTCCTGGAAGTCTATTTCCTTTGCCAGATTGGGGAAGTTCTCCTTCATTATTTTTCTGAGTAAGTTTTCAACTTCTTGCTCTTCTTCTTCTTCTTCTGGCACCCCTAGGACTTGAATGTTGGAAGCTTTCAAGTTGTCCTGGAGGTTCCTAAGCCTCTTCTCATTTTGCTGAATTCTTATTTCTTCATTCTGTTCTGCTATCTTTGATTTGAGTCCCAGTTTCCTTCCTTTCACTATTGGTTCCCTGTACATTTTCCTTTATTTCACTTTACATAGCCTTCACTTCTTTCTCTATTTTGCAACCATACTCAGCCATTTTTCTGAGCATTCTGATTATTAGTGATTTGAACTCTGCATCTGACTCTTTGGCTATATCTTCATTGTGTAGTTCTATTTTTGGAGCTTTGATCTGTTCTTTCATTTGGGCCATAGTCTTTTGTCTCAGTGGGCCTGATATGTGTAAGGGGTGGAGCCTTAGTTATTCACCAGGGTGGGGCAACCCACTTCACTGTGTTGTGGTGCTGTATGTGGGGGCAGGGTCTGAGAGGGAACAAAGCTGCTTGCTCTGCTCTCGACTGTCTTTCAGACACTTCCCCCACTTCCCCACAAGCAAATTGGACCCTTCTGGTGTTGATTCCTAGGTGGGTGTGTTTCTGTATATTCTAGGACACTGTGGGTCTCTCCAATGAACTCTCCTGTGAGGCTGGGAGTTTGAACTGCTACTGCAACCCCCACATGATTTTACAGTCAGAGGATTTGAGGATTTCTTTCCCCGAGCTGGAGCCCTGGGTTGTGTGGTCTGACTTGCTCCCCACTTGTTCTACCCAGTTTATCTGAATGCAAATGTGGAACCACCTGGTTCACCAGCTGCTGCTTTGCTCAGTCTGCCAGCTGACCCCTCTTCATCCCGGCCCTCTAGCCACCACCTTGTCTCCCTCTCCTCCTTGGCTACCTGTCTCCACCCCTCCTGCTGGTCTGGATGGAATTTTCTTCTTTAACTCCTTGGGTGTTGGACTTCCATATAGTTTGATTTTCTGGCAGTTCTGGTTATTTTTTGTTTTTAAATTTGTTGTTGCCTTCTTTTGGTTGTGCGAGGAGGCAAAATGTATCTACCTATGCTTCCGTCTTGGCCAGAAGTCTGGCATAAAGTTCTTTTTCCTGAATTCTTAAAGTGGGCACCCATTCCCAAGACTGCTCCTGCTGCCACCAGGCCATAGATTTCATACCTGTATTTCCAGAACATTCTCCTGAGCATCAGTCCCTGTTTCATTCCATTTCCTACATATCTATAGCTGAATTTTCTGTTGTCTTCTCAAATTCACATTGCTAAATTCACATTGCTCTTCACATTGCTAAAAACTGAACAGCGCTTTTCCCACAAAACCAGCTTGTCTAAAGCAGGTCCAAACCTTGGTGTCCTCCTTCACTGCAGTCTGTGCATATGTGTGCATGCACACAAACATGTGAGGTCAATTAGTTTCCAAGGACTTTTGAGTCTTTGCTTTCAGGTGTTTTGTCCACTCTCAGCACTACCACCCTGATCCAGATCCTTATCATCTCCTGTGTGTGGTATTGTAACTTCTGTTTCTCCTTTTGGAGTCCATTTTTAGCACCTTACTATCCAGACATCCCTCTTAACACCTGTGTTCCAAAAACCTCAATGGCTTCCCATAGTCCATGATGCATAGTATGAGCCTTACCCCAATGTAAGATGCACTCTACCACCTCCTTCTGCCATTCTGCCTCTCAAGTCCTGACAAGAATACCTGTTTCTGTAAACATCACCTCATTTTGATTGCCTTGTCTTCATTTATCCTAACTGGCCCTGATGAAAAAAAAGTCCTCTTCAGTCCTCTTCTTACCCCTTTTTCAATATCAGTATCTTCACAGAACACTTTCCTGACAAACTCAGGGACCACTCCTACCTCTGATTCCCTGAACACACTGTTATATTAAGACACAAAGTTTGCATCTTAATATTAACATATTAAGACACATATTAACAAAGACACAATTTGTGTCTTTATAGTAATATATAAAATTTGTGTCTATAACAATGTGGATCTAAAATTAGGCATAGATATCTTCTGTTTGTTTGTATTCCTCTATTTGTTTATACATAGAGAGAACTGTCCCCAGACAACAGGGAGTGTGTCATTTGCAGCTCCATGTCTGATGTGCACACACAGCTGGATCCCCTTGATTACTTGCAGTTGAAGTGAGGGAACCAGCACAGTTAGTAAAGCTAGAGCCTGTGGAATCGCCTGTGAGGTTAGTCTGTGGAAGTATGGGTCCAGAAAGACCTTTAAGGGCTCAACTAGTCAATTCCCAAAAACTTTCATGTGAGGCCACATTTAACCTAGCCAAGATCAATAAATATTCATTTTATTTGTATAGTTTTTCAAACTTTTTAACAACCTCTTTTGCTAAATAACACTTTGCTAAAAAACATTACTCCTTACAGCTTTGAACCCCCTGACTATAATTTAAGTCAATATTCTCACACGTTTTCTTCATAAATGAAAAATAACATTCAGTATCTGTATAACTTAAAAACCTCTTTCAAATCATCTCAAAAAATGTCTTTGTATTCTTGTTTTCAGAGACTAAATAGTATGAATCTCTTTACCTTCAGAGTAAAGGTCTTATTCATCTCTTTATCCCAGCTGTCTATTAGCCTGCACTATATTCTGGAAGTATTGGGTATACTCCTCAGTGAGCAGAGAAAACCACTCAAACTACTAAACTCCTTTCATTTCCCTCATAGGTGCAAATCCTCAGTATCAAGCATTGTTGAGGAAGAAAAGTGGCATATTGCTGCTCTCTCTTGTGTCCTTCCTCCTTTTCATACTCTTCATCATCGTCCAGCTCTTTATCATGAAGCTTCGGAAAGCACATGTGATATGGAAAAAAGGTGAGCAGGCAGAGAACCTGGTAGAGGCTACAAAATGTGGACCAACTGGTGAGCAAAGAGGAAAATTCTGTCCGCTAAAGCTTTTCTGTTAGACGATGCACAAATCTATTTGCTAAGTGTTGCCACTCAAATAAGCAACTTTTGCTTTATGGTAGACAAGGGATGTGAATCTCCAGGAACTATAGGGAAAGCGCTCCATACCAACAGAAACTAGAGCAGCTCCAGGAACTGGAATTATATTATAGAATCTTATATTCACAGAAGGATCCAAAATAGAGAGCTCATCCATCCATCTCTCCATCCATCCAATATGCATTCACTGAGCCCCTGTTGTATGTCCCGGCCTGTTGCAGGCCCTGGGGATCTGTCTGTCCATAGACCAATCAGGTCTCTACTGTCAAAGTTCTAATTCTCGGAGTGGTCAATCAAAGGTCCAACTAATGGACTGTTTCAGTCTCATTTTTACTTTGAAAGAATACACTCAATTTCCCTTGACCATAATCTGTAATTTTTCCTAAACATACTAATTAAAAAGTTATTGTTGGAAACAAAAATATGTAACTAGCATAGAAAATACCTATTAAAATACATAGACTCAACATTTATCAGAGCTAGAAGGGACCTTAGAAGCTATCCAGAATAACCCATCTACTTAATTTGTTCCATAAATATGTGTTGGGATTAAGTTCCCTCTTTAATTCAGAGTGGTTATTTAGCCCTATGCGGCCAACACAGTAACCACAATTTAGCTGTAAGGATAATAGACACACCCAATTCTGAAGACTCAGTACACACACATGCACACACGCACACAAGAACATAATATAATAATATATTGGGTCTACTAGTTAAATGAAATACATTACTAACTAATCTCACCTGCTTAATTTTACTCTTTGAGCACAGGTGCTAGGAAAGTTGAAGTTACATGTGTGCCTTGCCTTATAATGCTATTAGGCAGTGCTGACTCAGCCTCATACGACTCCAACACCTCCACTGACCGAGACCTCATTGTGTCTCAAGGCAAAATATTACATCTTTGAATAGCTCTGACCCTCTTACAAGTACCACTTCTCAGAGTTTAAGGCCAATCTCTCTAGATATTCAGAATAACTAGGATTCTCATGATAAGGAGACTTAGAAACAGGGTCTGGCTTTTCAGTGCACCTGCACAATAGGAAATGCCATAGAATGGCTTCCAAATCTCCCATTAATACTTCATCCCCAGAGTTCTTTAAGGGCTGTTGAAATTGCTCCTTTCTAGAGGACACTATTTGATTCTCATTACTGTCCTTGACTTCTGCAATTCTTACACTGCCTAGCATGTACCTGTAGGACTCATAGTAAAGAGTGAAAAGGGATTTGTTGAATGAATGAGGGCATGAGGTATGGGAGGGGGAATGATAAGTCCACTGTGGTATAAAAGCAAAGGTATCATATTATTCAAACATACCTTTCTACATAGAGATGATATCTGTGGCACCTGAAATTAATAACTTAGAGAAGTTATTTTCTTACAGAAAATGAAATTTCAGAACACACTCTAGAAAGTTACAGATCAAGATCAAATAATGAAGAAACATCATCCCAAGAGAAGAATGGACATAGTAAGTCAACCACATGACCTGAGATTTGAAAAATAAGCTTCATTGATTTATCTTTAAGGGAGAGGGTAAAGATAAAAATTTGATTTTTAGCTCCAGAAAGTCAACTGCATAAATCATCTTGTAGAACTTAAGGAGGTGTATCTTTAACAATGAAAAGCAGCAGTTAAGTTCATGTAGCTGATGACTTTAGAAGCCACCCCCAAGGCCTCGCTGACACACACAGGCGTCGCTCTGGACTGTGTGTCCTCCCATGCTCCAGAATGTCCCACATACATCTTTACCCATGAGGCACTTCTATGCCACGTTGTCATTTTGGGTGTATTGGTTTAGCTGCAACAATATGCCTTCAGGTGGCAAGTAATTGAGTTTGCTCTGTGTGTACCCCAGATCCTATCACAGGGCTTGGCACAAGTGAAGTGTATGCTTAATTTGTATTGGGTAAATGAATATAAGGCTCAACTAACTCAAGCAGAAATGTGTCAGTTTTGGGATGATTTCATTGCAACTACTCGAGCAAACAAAAAAAATTTATGTAAAGAACACTTTTTAAAAAGAGTCTAACAGGAAAGGGAAGAGAGAGAAAGAGAATTCTTGACAAAGATCCAGCAGCCAGAAGTAGATGTAAAGGAAGAATCTTATACCTTCCAACCATTTTGTTTCCTCCATGCAAATTAACTTACTCTGCCTGCCAAGAGCTGTAAGAAATGCAATGAGGTTTGCAGCTAGTTTCTATAAGTTTTGTTGAGGTTTTTGTAAGAAGTGTGTCTTTTACAACAATGCTGCCCTTGTTTTGTTTTGACCTAGTAGGGTGTGAAATGAAAGAAATGGCTGTGCTAGCAGGGAGAGGGGAGCAGGGAGTGGACTGTGTGAGAACTGAGGCTGGAAGGAAAAAGTGTATGTAAGCTACGTACAGCTTGTTGTAGTGTCACTCATGTTTCTATAACAACAATCTCTTCAAACTCATCTGGCAAGTAGGAAAATGATGTCAATATGCTGTGTAAGTTGTGTTGCTTCCTGGGTCCATTTTCCTAGGCAAGGCAAACCGAAACAGTAGAATTACAACCTTTGGCAGGAAAAGAACAGCCCTTAGTGCAGCTGCTAAACAAGCAGAAGCCCTTGCAGTTCAAACTTAAGACCACTGAAAGTGAGCACCTTCAGGCAAGACTTGCTCCCCAGAAAGGTCAGTCCCTAGGGGGCAGGCCCACCCCACTCTAGGGATGTTGGTAGAGGTTCCCTTTCCTCTGGGCTCTGATATCTGTGTCTGCCCTCCTGCTCTCCCAGCATTTCAACTAGATTTGGTTTTGCCTCTTACAAGATGTCCCCTGGCACGGCTCAGTCTGTGAACAGGGTCACGGGGCTTGGAGCGGTCCACCCCAGTATGATTTTTCCCATAAACCCTGCTACTTACAGTATGAAATTTTGCTGAAGACAATGTATTTATTCCCCAGCAACCCATGTGATTTTATAGCAGAAATGTCTATATATTTTTATTTCAAGTTTGTTAGTATGTTTTTTTATTTAACAAGACTTTTTAAAAGTTACACTGTAGCCCTGACTGGTGTGGCTCAGGTTGTTGGGCACCATCCTGCAAGGTGAAGGGTCTCTGGTTAGATTACGTATGGTCAGGGCATACACCTGGGTTGGGGATTTGGTCTCTGTAGGGGAGTATGTGAGAGGCAGCCAATCGATGTTTCTCTCTCACACTATGTTTCTCTCCCTCTCTTTCTCCCTCTATTCCCCTCTCTCTAAAAATAAACTTTCATCTTCGACATGTTTCTCTTTCAGCTTCTCGTTCTAGGAGCTGCATGAACTATATCACACAGCTGTATGCAGAAGCAAAAATAAAAAGGAAGGACAACGCACCGCATGCAAAATTAAACGGACAGCGTGCTGCTCACATACCAGAGAGCATTGTGTAGTGCTCCCTGCAAGAGAATATGTGATTTCAGGGCAACCACATCATCCTTTCCGTGGACAGCTTGTGGGAAGCAGCGTGATCGCTGTGACAGGGAAACATGCCTTGAATGCAATGCAGGATGGTGTCCTCCCACGATCATCAGTCCCAGATTCAGGGCAGCAAGATGAGGCCTACACCGTGGGCACAAAGCTCCATAATTTTAAAACTAAGTGACCTATTATACCTGACACTACTTCAGAGCAGGAAGATGCTACTGAGCCCTGGGATCTGGGTCAACGTGACCCACTAACATGTTACTGTGAAAGAAATAGAAATAGCAGTTTTTAGGTGGAATTGGTGGAGCTGCTTAAAAATTAAAATTAAAAGAAAATCTTTCCTTCTGGTCTCCAAATAAAGAACTTTGAGATGAAAAGGCCCTAAAGAAGGTCTCCAGTGCTAGGATGTTAGTTTCAAGATGGACTTTAGGATGGAACCAGCAGCCACAGTGTCAGGGAGAAGCGGCACCTACCTGTGAGTGAGCCAGGGGCCAGGAGCACCCTGGGACAAGTGCGAGTGCAGGGTGGGCCTCAGGGTTCCACCTCCTCAGGCCTTCTCGCCACATCATAGAAGCTGACTTGGTGGCATTTTTTAATGACATTTCATTACAAACACATGTGCAAAAGAAAAATAATGTGTTTGATCAACTGATTATTAACCTAGTGGATGCTTTTTAAAAATTATTAATAAAGAGCAGAATATATTTGTTTTTTTGGAGGTTGTATTCCTTCTGTTTCCTACTTTTCACCTTCACATGTGAAAGTGACATGTGACATATCTTTTCCCCTATCATTTGTTTAAGGTAGAGTAAAATCTGACATTTATGACATTTCTCATTGCTTAGATCTGTATAAATTAATTCTAAAATAATATGCCCCCACCCCAACCTACTACACATACTCACATTATGAGTTTGTAATTTGTTACATGGTCAGATCCAGTTGAGCTCATTTTTCTCTTGATAACTTTTTAAAACAATCACAAAATTACTGAAAGATGTAAAGAGACAAAGCACTTTTTCCTCTGAACCACTTGAAAGTAAGTTGACACAATGCTCCATCACTCCCCAAATATGAGAGTATGTATTTCCTACAGGTAAGAATCCTGTCCTGTAGAACTATTTGCTCATGCCGTGTGTAAGCAGTCTCCCAGCTCTGCCACCTGCCCATTCTCCTGGGGGTGCCCTCCTCCTCTTCTGGCTCCAGCTCTGACTTTCGGTGCCCCTCTCCCCACGAGGAGACTCTCCTGGGCATGGGCTCTGACACCTGGCACAGGCCGCCCCTCTCTTTGGGAACCCTGCACATACCCTTGCCCACTCACTGCTGCCAGGTAGCCCTGCTCCCCACTCACCTGGGACGCCCTCCTCGGATCACTGCCCTCCTCCTGCCATGACCTGGGGGCCCACAGAACTCCTCAGCTAGGACCACACTCCACATAGTGACCTCACTCCTGGATGGTTTGGGAAGAGAAGGAAAGTGGAGGAGTTAGGAGAGGGAAATAAGCCAGATCCCTTGGTTTCTAAGGGAGTTTTAATGTATAAAGACATCAAGTGGTGCATGCTTTTATAGTTTTGTAGCAGCTCCGAGACAGAAATCATTCACCAAGCCCTTCGTATTCTTAGGGAAAAAAATGCCAAAGGAAGAACAGTGTCACTTTATAGGGGGAGCTTGTTGTGGCTGGTCAAACCTTGGTGCTGCAGGTGCTACTTTAGTCTGTGTCTGCAGGCCATACCCGCCGAAGGCTGTCCTGGATCTGTCTCCACCCTCCCCACCCCTGTCCTTCGGCCCTTCACTTGAGAGGCCAGCCGGTGCTGCACCCCAGGCACCACAGAGGCACACAAGGTCAGCCACTGTCTGAACCACCCAGGAGAGTTTCATGGAATGGGAATTCCCGGGCTTTTCCTCAAGGATGGGCTCAGCAGACCTGCAGGCAGGGCTGTGGGGTCTGCCTTTTCTTAAGTTCCCTGAGTGGTTCCAACATCTTGGGGTGACCTGTTGGAGCACAAAACAACATTTAAAAATCATAGCTGAAGTAGAAATGCTGTCATTAAAGCTGAACCAGAAATAGCACTTACAAATATTGTATTCTCCTGGAGACAGGAACTTAAAAGTCATCTAGCCCTCCCCGCTGTGGAACTACACCCTGAGTACACAGGCTGAACACATTCTGTGGATGAGAACACCCAACTTGGAAAGCACCTGGCCTGTGCTGGTTTCTCAGATAAGACAGGAAAATAAAACGTTTGTAGATGACCTACTCTGAACCAGACAATTTTTATGGGTAATCTAATTTGATCTTTGTAACAATCTTGCAAGATAGGTGATATCACGAAACTTTGACACGTAGGAGATGCTGCGAACTCCACAAAACGGCTCAGAGAGGCCAGGCGCTGATCTGCGTCTCTTTGGCTTCAGTGCTGTTCCCCTGCGACTGCTCAGGTTGGATGACTGCAGGGCACACTGAAGAGGAAAGGAGGTATTAGACAGCTGTGCTCAATCTCTGTCCACTGCCGCCCCTTCTCTGCCTGCTGGGCCGGACACGGGCGCTCTGGGCTGCATCAGCAGGGCTCTTGTGGAGAGCACCAGGAGGCGAGCAGAAAGTGTGTGCGCACAGGTGCTGGGGACTGGCTGTGTCCCCTGACTGCAGGTCACAGCTCCTGTCAGGCACTTGTCTCTGTCTCTGCTTCTGGAATCTACTTCCTTTCTTTACCTCATCAAGCCTAGAGGGATCGCTCACTGTTTTTTGTGGTTCCCACGAAGTTTTGTAACTAGTTGATTTATGAAATTTTAAATCGCCCAATGTGAGTGAGTGAACGTGGTGTGGGTGTAGTGGGAAAGAATCAGACTGACGTGGAGCCCCTGATGCCATCGCTAAGCTGCTGAGTGTTTCAGAGGTTCTCGTGAAGTGAAATAAAGATGGGGTATCATCATTGTTTAAGTCACGTGAACCGGATTTTAAATTACTTTCAGCTCCCAAACTATGAAATACTTATTTTGGGAACATTAATGTTCTAAAGAACACAATTTGGGAAACACTAATCTGGAACAATTCTTTTGTATTATAGAGGAGGGAACTGAGGCCCAGAGAGGTTTCATCAAACATTAAAGACCACACAACTAAGTATATAAATTGGTCATATAAGTTCTATAAAAAGAGTACAGCTATGGCCCTGGCTGGTGTAGCTCAGTGGATTGTGTGCTGGCTTGTGAATCAATAGGGCCAATGGTTCAATTCCTTGGGTTGCAGACCAGGTCCCCAGTAGGGTGTGCGAGAGGCAACCACACATTGGTGTTTTTCTCTCTTTCTTTCCCTCCCTTCCCCATTCTAAAAAGTAAATAAACAAAATATTTTTTAAAGAATACAGCTATGATCTATTTTGGAAGGAAGAAAGGGAACAAGTGCTTTTAAATTAGAAGCTTAGTCTTCTCAAATATTCAGTAAATATTTTCTTTGTGCTTTGGATATAACTGTTTCAAGAATAGTAAGAGGTCTGTATCTGAAACCTGGCTCCACTGATTTTGACTTCTGTGACATTGGGTTAAAGAAATTACTTAAAAGTTACAGAAAAAGCAAACAAACAAGCAAGTATATGAATCAGGGCAAGGGGGTTAGAAAATGGGATGTCCCTGGTGAGGCATCTTAAGGAAGAGAGAGAGTAAACCAGGAGGACATCTCGGGTAGACATGCAGAGTTTCAGGCCTCACCCAGAGCCACCAAATCAGAGTCTGCATGTAACAGAATTCCTAGGTGCTTCCTCCCTGCACTCAGGTTTGAGAAGCACAGCTCTAGATGTGATCGTTGCTGGGCCCAGGTGGTTAGCATGGAGGTGAGAAGGGGTAGGATTCTAGGTAGTCTCCGGTTAGAGCCACCAAAATTTCCTGATGGATGGGATACAGGGTGTGAGAAACAGAGAGGAGTCACCAAGGATGACCCTATAGATTTCAACCTGCGCACCTGGGAGGAAGGAGTTGCCATGCACGGAAAGAACAGGTGGGGCAGGAGGATCAGCAGATCAGTTCGGAACTGTGAAACATGAGAGGGCCATTAGACACCCAAGAAAGAACATCAAGTACTCATTAGATACACAAGTCTTCAGTTTAGGAATGGAGTCTGGGCAGGAGATATACATTTGGAGGCTGTCAATTTATAATATAATCACCCAATCTATAATGCCATCATTTGTAAGAGGCATCATTATTATAGAATTGAAAACAAATAGTAGATAGTACTGAGAACCACAAGACAAGATGACATGTCATCACTAGGGAGTGAAGACAGAGAAAAGAACCACCAGAGCTCTGGGCCACTAGAGAGTTAAGATGCCTGGGATAAAAGAGGAACTGGCAAAGAAGTCTGAGGGGCAGCTGGTGAAGTAGGAAGAAGCCAAGAGAGTGAGGGAGGTATTCTGGAAACTAAGGAACAAAGTGTTTCAAGAAGAGGGGAGTGGTCAACTGTGAGAAATGCTGCCACCTGGTCAGAAAGGAATGGTAAAAAATCCCCTTACCTGGGAGGCTGAGTTGGTTGGAGCGTCATCCAGTAACCAAAGGGTTGCAAGTTTGATTCCCTGTCAGGGTGCATACCTAGGTTGTGGGTTTGATCCCCAGTCCAAGTGCATATAGGAGGCAACCAATCAATGCTTCTCTCATCAATGTTTCTCTTTCCTGACCCCTCTCTCTAAAAGCAATGAAAAAATGTCCTCAGATGAGGATAAAAAAAAATGATGAGTGGAAGAGTGGGATCAAAGCTTTTATTGGAACTCTGCCTGGTGTGGCTCAGTGGATTGAGCACCACACTGTGAAGCAAAGGGTCGCTGGTTGGATTCTTAGTCAGGACACATGCCTGGGTTGTGGGCCAGGTTCCCTGGTGCAGGGTGTGTGAGAGGTAACTACACATTGATATTTCTCTCCCCCTCTTTCTCCCACCTTTCCCTTCTGTCTAAAAATAAATAAATAAAATCTTTAAAAAAGCCTTTTATTGGAATGGGAGTTTAAGATAGACTGAGAGGAGAGGAACTGGGGACAGCAGGTCTGGACAACTCTTTCTAGCTGTTTTGCTGCAAAGAAGTACAGACATTCCTTGGAGATATTGGAGGTTTGGTTCCAGACCACTGACATAAAGTGAGTTGTAATCTTTTTGCTGGTGGAGGGTCTTGCCTTCAATTTGTAAAAAATGCAACATCTGTGAAGCACAATAAAGTAAAATTCAATATAACAAAGTCTGGCTACACAAAGAAATCACATCGTAGCTGGAATCCAGGAAAGTGTTTACACAGGATGAACGAGAGCAAATGCACTGACAGGAATGATACAGGAGAGAGTGCAAGTGAATGACAATCTGGGAGTAGAGAGAGAGGGTGGGGCTGTGGGCACAAAGGAAGAAACTTGCTTCAGGCAGGAGTTTGGATGTTCACTGGGAGAGTCAGACAGGGGAATGGGTGGTCAGGTGCCAGCAGGCAGTTGTCTGCATGAGCCTGTGGATGTTTCCTTCTGACTGATTCAGTTTTCCTGGTGAGTCCATGCTCACCTGTCACTGTACAGTGTGACTTGCATCTCATGTACTTGCCTATAAAGAGAGGATGGGCTTCACAGAGGACACAGGCATCATCTCCCTGAATTTTTTTTCTTTACTCTCTTGTGAGTTTTCTTAACATGGGGCTTATCTCCTTTTAATGAGATCAAGTTTCTTGGGGTGCATGGCTGAAAGGATGTCATCTTTTCTGTCATCAGTTCCTCCCACGTTCATGTCAGTTAATGAGAACTTCATGTCAGCAGCCAGCTGACCTTTCCTAGATTTTATCAATGCATTCATAAGTTGATTCTTGTATGTGCCCTGACCTGAGATCGAATCTGCAACCATGGAGTATGGGGATAATGCTCTGGCCAGCTGAGCTATCCGCTCAGAGCCCTTTAACATCTTTAAAATGCCTCTTTGGATTTTATTGCTTTTCTTTTGTTGTCCACACTGGTTACTTGCACTTTTAAAAATCTCTGTTTTCTTTATTTATCCCCTAGGAAATGGCATCCATCTGTTCTGGATCTCTTGATGGAGTTGAATATTCACTACGAAAGGAGAAGGGGACTGTGAAGGTGACTGTGCCAGGGACATTTGCTTTCTGCTGTCACTTTGGCAGAAAGAGATAATTCCCCTTCTAGATCTTCTGAGGTAAGCTGGGCCTCTTGGGATGTTTTTGCTGATTATCTGTGAGAACTAGGGGGCAAGCTGTGAATATTTTCAGCTTTACAAAGAGGCTTAAATTGAGCAAAGGTCTGGAAAGACTGGGAAGCCCGAGTTCTGATTCTGAAATTTAATCCTCCCTGGAGCTAGCAATCACCGTCTTGGCTTCCTTGTTTATATAGTGGAAATAATAGTACCTGCCTTACATGGGGTGTTGGAAAACTAATTATCGACTGTGAGTAAAATGCTTTGAAAATGAAAGTGACATTTAAGTAGTATTATTAGTGTTTTTTTATTTCTGAGGGACAAGATGAACAGGTGGCCTTTACATTGGCAAATGATTATTCAAGTAGTTACACAAAAGCTCACATTGGTGTGTTTAAGAGCTAAACTACAGATTGTCTATGTTTATAAGGTAAAATTGAAAACAAAACTATTGCCAAGAACCGGTTATGTAGATATTCGGTATTTACATTTTTTCTTAAAAATCTACAGGAGGAGGTTGGGACTTCAGAGACTCCAGGAGGGAAGGTACCTCACGCAGGCGAGTGGCAGGCGGCAGCTACCTACTGGTGGGGAGGCTCCATCAGCAGGCAGCAGAGGGCATTGGTGGGCGGGGGCGAAGAGCACTTGGCGCCTGGGAAGGCGGCGCCAAGACAGGGCTCATTCCGCAGACAAGAGGCCGCGGGTGTGATGGGCAGGTAGAGCTGAGACCCAGTGCCTCGCCACCCCGAGGTGGGCGTGTGGGGGCCCGCCAAGAGGCGGCAGGTGGGCGCTAGGAGCAGCGTGACCACGTGAGCCTGGGTGAGCGGGAGGCCGCCGGGCGCCGCGAGCCGAGCGGATACTATTAACCCACGGGCTCAGTCCGGCTCCTGCGGCCCTGGACGGCTCCCAGCGCGTGCGCGCCGTACACAGACCCGGCTCAGAGCGAGAACAGCCACCTCAACCGTGGGGGGAAAGCAGCTCCCCCGGACCCGCGGCGTCACCATCGCTGTCTCCTTCCCAGGGTCTGGCGTGCCTTTCTGACCCGAAAGTCCAGTTTTGCGACCCGGCAGTGGCGAGCGAGCGCGACGACAGAGGGGTCAGAGTGGGGTGCCCGCTGGAGCCCCGCGGGAGCGAGGGCCTGAGGGTGCAGCGCGGAGATCTGCGGTTG
>JAPYXV010001899.1:0-13649 GCA_028533065.1 Trachops cirrhosus | reverse complement strand
TTTCCAGAGAGGTCCTGGATTGAGGTTAGTGTGGCTTCCACTCCCTCCTTCACCTTCTTTTGTTGTTATGCGTTGGTGGTTCCTTTGTTGTTGGGTTTCCTCTTGCAGTGGGTATCCTGGTGTTCATGGCTTCCACCTACTCTTTTTTGAGATCAGTTGGAGGAGGAAGGCAAAATGGTTTATGACAGCAGGAAAGTATTCTATGATATTTACAGTAGCAGCCAGTAGAGAAGAGATAGGAGATCTTTTGGCTATGTGTAGTGTTAACCGTGATCTTCCACCCAACTAGCTACTTTTTAGAAAGGATGGAAAGAAGATAAGACTCTTGTTGGGAAGGAAAGGATTGTGAGTTGTATCTAGAAAGCAGTGAGGATGTGGGAGGTCACATTCTGAGGTAGGGTGAGAGTAAAGAGTAGTAAATAGGTGTAGTGTGTGAGAGAACAGAATGAACCACTACCGTAATAGAGTTCAGGAAACTGTGAAGTGGGCTAAGATCTGGGAGGGGTGTTGTGAATTATTTACAATTGTATGGAACAGCTATTATTTACAATAATATTAGAGCAACAATCATATGACAGAATCAATGTGATGTGGATAACAAGAATAGGGAGTATAGGACCTTGAGTAGTGTTCTAATGGAACACCAGTGAAGTGAGGGATGGTAAGTTAGCAATACACTATGAAAGAGAGCACAGGGAAAACCTGTGAAATGACGCAATATAACCAGCCAAGCAAAGAAGACTATACAGAAAGAAGAGGAATACAAATATAGTATTAAAATAAAAGTTGTAAGAATAATGAAAATACAAATATGCAATAACTTGCAGGTTCTCCGTAATAGCGAAGTGAAATTTATCACAGTGTCTCAGCTGTTGGGATGCCCCCTCTTTGGGTCAACTCTGGTCTTTTCACAGTTCCAGGGTTTTTTGTCTCACTTGTGGGTATTTAAAAAAAGAGCAGAAGAAGGAAGAAGAGATAAAATTGGAAAAGAAGGAAGAAGGAATAAAACAAGAAAGAAGGAAAGAAAGGAAAAAGGAATTAAAAGATAAAAAATAATAAAAATTTTAAAATTACTTAGAAAAAAGAGGATCTTGTTGTTTTCAAACTGGCCAAACCAGTTTTTCTGGTCTTGCTGGCTGCAGCAGGATGAGGGGTGATTGGTATGGCTTTTCTCCCTCCTAGATCTGCACTCAGTCAGCCTCATGGGCACTCTCCCCAGAGGTAGTCTGTCACTTCTCCCTGGCACCTTGAGTGTAGCATCCAGGCCTTCCTCAGAGAGCACTTTCCCCAGGGTTACTGCTGTGGGCTGGGGTGCAGGCGCTTGGCCAGGCTGCCTCATTCCCACAGGTTTGGGCACCCATCCTTCCCAGTGCTATGGGGGTGCATGGGGCCTTCTGCACAACCTCGGGATTACTGCCTAGCTGGGTGGGGAGTACGCCAGAGCAATTGCTGCAGGAGAATTCCCCAAACAGCGTCTCTCTTTTCACTTTTTCTTTCTGAAAATTCTTCCTACTCAAGTTTGCTGCTCTGTACAGCGGCCTGGCTTCTCGCACAGCCAATTCTCCAGCACAACAGTTCTCCAGCCAGACCGGTGACTATCAGGGTTAGGGCCTGTCACTGCAAGACTCTCAACTCACCCTAGATGGCGTCCACAGACTCTGAGGGTGATCCCAGCCCCTGTGTGTTTGCCACTGGTCCTTATTTCCCTCTCTGCAACTTCAAGCAACCAGGTCTCTCCCGGTGCTGCTTAAAACTTGTTTGGCTGAGGAGGGTGCAGTTGACCCAGCTATCTCCTAAGGACTCTGTGGCAGACCCAGTGGTGGGCGCCAGGTCTGGGGCTGCAGCTGCCCTGGTCCCAATGCTGGTCCCTGGGACCTTATTGTCCTGAATTACTCTTCTTACAGTCTGGTTTTTCAGTGTCTGCCACAATTTTTGGTCTCTTATTTCCATATATGCTGGGGTACTATTGGCTGTTTGCTCTGTTCCTGTGTAGATTGGCTCGGTTTTTCTCCTGTGTGTAGGGGGAAGTGGAATCTGCTCCCTCCTACCTCATCACCATCTTCCTCCTGTGCCAAACTTCTGGACCCCAGATATTTCTCATTATTAATTTTGTAGGTCAATTCAGTTACATATACCCACGTTTTTGTTTTACACATCTATAGGAAAGCATATTTGTACTACAACCTAAGAATCAATTTAAAAATTTAAATTGGGATCAATTATAGATTGCTAATGATATACTGTTTAGACTTAGAACTAAATGAGATACTGATCATTGCAAATGTGAAATTATCTACACTTGTAATAAGCACAATAATCAGCAAAATTAAAGAGGAACCTCAAGAACTGGTAATTGCCTGTTATACGCAAGATTTCAGAAAGGGGTAATAATTCCGACTTAAACACTTGTGCAACAATGAGTCTGAGAATGTGGTAGGAGCAGGTCCATCTATAATCTCAGTCCTAAATCAATAAAGGAGTCACATCCAGGAACTGGGCTGGAACACCTACTTTCCAGCCTCTTGTTTTCCACTTTTTTGTGACAGGAGGCTCACTTCTCACACAGCGACTAAGTATTCAATTGCTGGGCAGCTCAACAGGTTTTCTAATGTTGAGTCAAAACCAACATTAAACACTGGTTCTAGTTCAACCTTCTAAAAATAAAAAACAAAGCATCTCTTTGGCAAGATTTTCAAATACTGGAAGACAGAACTTCTGCAAGACCTCACTTATTTAGAATAACTCTTAAATTTTCCAAACATGGTAGTATACATCATTGTTTCCAGATCCTCCACTATGATTTCCCTTCTTCTGAGGGCCCCTCCGCACTCCCTCCACATTTAAAGTAAAAAAGCTGACCACATCTTCCATTTCCTTTTGTCACAGGTCTCATCCTCACCTTCTATTTAACTCAGGTCTCAGCCTCCACTGCCCAATGGAACTTGCTCTTGATAAAGTCTCTAATGGCATCTGTTTCAAAGTAGACTGTCTTCTCTATCTGTGCAGCAGCATGCAACACAGTTGAACAACTTGGTTTTAATTTTAAAAACTTTTTGGAGAGGATTTTATTTTTTATTTTGAATCAATCTCAAACTTATAGAAAAGATTTAACATTAAGAATATTTTCCCTTGAACCATTTGAGAGTAAGCTGCAGTCAGGCTGCCCCATTACTCCAAATAACTTAGCATTTATTTCCCATAAACAAAGACATTTCCTACAATTCCCAAGTCAGAAAATTACAATTAATCCATTACTAGTTGCCCTTTATTCCACAGATTTCACTCAAGTTTCACTGATTATCTCAATATTCTTTATAGTAAAATCATTCCATACAATGTTCATACAATGCCATATTTAAGTTGTTCTGTCTCCTTCATTTATTTCACTCCAGAACAAATTCCTCAGTCTTCCCTTGACTTTTGAGTGCAGGCAAGTTATTTTATAGAATGACTCTCAATTTGGGTGTGTCTGTTTCCTCATGATAATATCCAAGAAGGCTTGCTGTTTGTTGGTGAAGACCAGTATTTAGCAATCAAATCTGGGTGCTAGTCGTGCTCAGTGCTGTTAGTGTCGTTACCAACAGACCCTCTCAATGGACAGAGCTAAGGAATATGTGCACTACATACATGTGAACATATCACACATTTACATGCATACTTATTTATGTATGAATGTATATTTAAAGCAAAGAGTTCACCCTGATATTACCAATTCTAATCCAACAACACAGACTTCCTCCTACTCTACCCACCTTTCTGTAACTACAACTCTCTTCTCAGATGGTGAGAACCCTGCTATCACTACCCTAAACATATTTACTTACCTGACCAAGTTCACTCATTGCTTCTGCCCCCTCTTATATGTGGATGTCTCCCTCTCCCCCTTAGGACTGTAATACCCCAAGCCAGGCTGCTGCTGTCACCCACCTGTGGGGATACCTCCTCACCCTGTGTTCTGATATTCTATGCAGGGCCATCCTGCCATGCAGGAGACATCCTAATCATAACCAAACTCTGACACCTGTAGTGTTCTAACACACTGAGTCAAGACGGCCTCTCTCAGACATTATTCTGCTCAGATATCATGAGTGTTGGGCTGCCCCCATATGGATGCCCCTCACTCCGCTTGGCTCACAGCAGTGCAGCCTGACCCACCCTCTGGTGTAGACACTACTTTTCATGACCTTGCCCAGAGGCTTTTGGATTGAATTGTTCAGGAAGGAAATGGAAAGGAAGAGAAAGAGAAAGCTCCTTACATTTATTCTTTGTTAATTGTGATAAAATATATATAACATAAAATTACCATTTAACCATTTTTAAGTGTATAGCTCTATGGCATTAAGTACATTCACATTGTTGTGTAACTATCATCATCATCCAGCATCCATCTCCAGAATATCTTCCCAGACTGAATGGGAAACCTGTACCCATTAAACACTAACTCCTTACTTCTCCTCACCCAGCCCCTGGCAACCACCATTCTACTTTTTGTCTCTATGAATATGACTATTCTAGGTACCTCATATAAGTGGAATCACATAATTATTTTTGTCTTTTTAATACTGGCTTATTTCACCTATTTTGTAAAATGTGTCATAATTTCTTTCCTTTTTTCTGTAAGACTGAATAATATCCCATTGTATGTATACACCATATTTTGTTTATCAATCCACCTGCTAATGAAGAGTCAGTTGTTTCTAAGTTTTGGTGTTGTAAATGCTGCTATGCCTATGGGTGTACAAATACCCCTGCTTGAATCATGTTTTCAATTCTTTTGGTATATATCTAGAGAAGTGGAATTGCTGGATCATACGGTAATTCTATTTTTTAATTTTTGAGAAACTGCCATTGGGTTTTCTCTACTGGCTGTACCATTTACATGCCAGCAATATATTCGGGTTCCAATTTTCCCATATCATCACCAACACTTGTTATTTCTGTTTTTTAAATTTTTTATTTTATTTTTAAAAGATTCTATTTATTTATTTTTAGAAAAAGGGGAAGGGAAGGAGAAAGAGAGGAAGAGAAACATCAATGTGTGTTTGCCTCTCCCATGCTCCCAATCAGGGACCTGGCCCACAACCCAGGCATGTACCCTGACTGGTAATCGAACATATGATCTTTTGGTTCACAAGCCAGCACTCAATCCACTGAGCCACACAAACTAAGGCTCTGTTTTGTTTTCTTTTTTAAATAGCCATTCAAATGCATATGCCGTGGTATTTCACTATAGTTTTGATTTGCATATCCAAGGTGGTTAATAATGTAAAGCATCTTTTCATGTCTTATAAACATCTCTGTATCTTTTCTACAGAAATGTCTATTCAAGGAGGTAGAAGTGGGTAAAGTGGGGATAAATGATGATGGAAAGAGACTTCTGGCCAACATGGAAGCATAGGTAGACACACTGTGCCTCCTTCCACAACCAAAAGAAGGACAACAACAAATTCAAAAACAAAAAAAACCCAGAACTGACAGAAAATCGAACTGTATGGAAGTCCAACAACCAAGGAGTTAAAGAAGAAACATTCATCCAGACTGGTAGAAGGGGTGGAGATGGGCAGCCAGGTGGAGAGGATTCTCAGCAAGGCAGCAGCTGAATTACCTGGGCAGGCAAGGTGGCGGCAGGCAGGCAAGGCTTCGGATTGTGGACTAGATGGTCCCACGTTCGTGTGCAGATAAACCAGGAGGAACAACTGGGGGTGAGACAGATTGTGCAACCCAGAGTTCCCATACCAGGAAATAAAGCCTCCAAGCCTGTGATTGAAAACACCTGTCGGGTTGCAGTGGTAGCAAAAGAAACTCCCAGCCTCACAAGGAGAGTTCATTGGAGAGACCAACAGGGTCCTAGAACATACACAAGCCACACACCCAGGAATCAGCACTAGAAAGGCCCAATTTAGTTGTGAGTAGCAGGGGAAGTGACCGAAAGCCGGCAGAGAGCAGAGCTAGTGGCATTGTTCCCTCTTGGGGACCCCTCCCCCACAGACAGTGCCACAACACAGTGATGTGGGTTGCCCCCTCCTGGTGAACACCTAAGGCTCCGCCCCGTAATATGTAACAGGCATGCCCAGACCAAAAAAAAAAATGGCCCATATGAAAGAAGAGATAAAAAATCCACAAAAAATACAACTAAGCGACGAAGAGATAGCCAATCTATCAGATGCACAATTCAAAACACTGCTAATCAGGATGCTCACAAAATTGGTTTGAATATGGTCACAAATTAGATGAAAAAATGAAGGCTATGCTAAGTGCAATAAAGGAAAATGTACAGGGAACCAAAAGTGACGGGAAGGAAACTGGGACTCAAATCAATGATTTGGAGCAGAAGGAAGAAATAAACATTCAACCAGAACAGAATGAAGAAACAAGAATTCAAATAAATGAGGAGAGGCTTAGGAACCTCCAGGACATCTTTAAATGTTCCAATATCCGAATTATAGGGCTGCCTGAAAGAGAAGACGAAGAGCAAGAAATGGAAAACTTACTTGAAGAAATAATGAAGAAGAACTTCCCCAATCTGGCAAAGGAAATAGGCTTCCAGGAAGTCCAAGAAGTGCAGAGAGTCACAAAGAAGTTGGACCCAAGGAGGAACACACCAAGGTACATCATAATTACATTAGTCAAGATGAAAGATAAGGAGAGAATCCTAGAAGCAGCAAGAGATAAGGAGACGGTAACCTACAAAGGAGTGCCCATAAGACTGTCAGCTGATTTCACAAAAGAAACCTTGCAGGCAAGAAGGGGCTGGAAAGAAGCATTTGAAGTCATGAAAAGCAAGGACCTACATCCAAGATTACTCTATCCAGTAAAGCTATCGTTTAGAATGGAAGGGCAGATAAAGTGCTTCTCAGATAGGGTCAAGTTCAAGGAGTTCATCATTATCAAGCCCTTATTTTATGAAATGTTAAAGGGACTTATCTAAGAAAAAGAAGATCAAAAACATGAACAGTAAAATGACAACAAACTCAGTTATTAATAACCAAACCTAAAACAAAAACAAAATAAAAAACAAACTAAGCAAACAACTAGATCAGGAACAGAATCACAGAAATGCAGATCACATGGAGGGTTAACAGAGTGGGAGTGGGTAGGAAGAGAGGGAGAAAAGGTACAGAGAACAAGTAGCATAAATGGTAGGTAGAAGACAGACGGGGAGGTTAAGAATAGTATAGGAAATGTAGAAGCCAAAGAACTTATAAGAATGACACATGGAGATGAACTAAAGCGGGGGGAGGTTGTGGGTGGGAGGCGGTGTCCAGGGCAGATGGGAATAAAAGGTGGAAAATGAGACAACTGTAATAGTATAATCAATAAAACATATTAAAAAATATGTTGATGGAAAGACTTAGGATGGTAAACACACAATACAATTACAGATGATATATTTTAGAATTGCATAACTGAAACCCATATAATTTTATTAACCAGTGTCACACAATAAATTCAATAAAAAAAGAAATATCTATTTAAGTCATTCTGTCCATTTTTGAATTGGATTATTTGTTTTTAGTTGCTGAGTTTTAGGAGTTCTATGTGTCTTCTGGGTATTAGTCCCATATTAGGTATATGATTTGCAAATAATTTCTCCCATTCTGTAGGCTAACTTTTCATTCTTTTGATAGTGTCTTTCGATGTACAAAAATATTCAATTTTGATGAAGTTCAATTTATTTTTTCTTTTGTTGCTTGTGCTTTTGGTGTCATAACCATGAAATCAATGCAAAGATCAATGTCATGAAGCTTTTCCCATATGTTTTCTTCTAGGAGTATTATGCATTTAGCCCTTATGTTTATTTAGGTTTTTGATCCACTTTTGGGTTAATTTTGTTTATGGCATAAGGTAAAGTTCTGACATCATTCTTTTGCACTTGTGTACCTACTATTCCCTCCATAAACTGAGGAAAAGATTGCCTTTTCTCCACCGGATAGTCTTGCACCCTGGCTGAAAATCATTTGACCAGATATGTAATGGTTTTTCTATGGGATCTCTATGCCATTCCATTGGTTTATACATCTATCTTATGCTAGTACCACTCTGTTTGATTACTGCAGCTTTGTATTAAGTTTTGAAATCAGGATGCAAGTTCTCTAACTTTGTTCTTCTTTCTCAAGATTATTTTGATTATTTGGGGGCCCTTCAAGATTCCATATGAATTCTGGGGTAGATTTTTCTACTTCTGCAAAAACCGTTGTTGGGATTCTGATAGGAATTGCACTGAATCTGTAGATCCTATTGAGTTGTACTGATATCTTAATAACATTAAGTCTTCCAATCCATTGACAGAGGATATCTTTCTATTTATTTAGAAATTCTTCCATTTCTTTCAGCAATGTTTTGCAGTTTTCAGTAAGGCAAGTTGAGAATACTGGGGTCCTGAGTACATTCACCCTACCTTGTTTGTAGGTCAGAGGTTCCATCATGAGAAAGGCAAGCCAAAAAGACCAGAAGCTACTACCTCCACTCAGCTGGCAAAGCAGGGATATCACTTAGAGAAGGGAGCCAATGTCCTCACCCCCAGGCTCCAGAGTGATGCATAGGAGATTTTGCCCAGAGGGAAAGGCAGACCTTAAAAACAGAGAACTCTGAAGCTCTGTTTTCAAAGAAACTGTCTTTATTTGAAACATAGTGTGAGGAAATTCAAGCCTAAGAATGTCCACAAAAACAATGGAGGATTTGATGTCAAGCAATTAAGAGGAAGCTGGTAGATTCATGACAGCAACAAGCAAACCTATGAATTAGCTGATTTACTAGAAAGAATCAAAGAAAGAGATAATTTAGAGGAGACCTCATAAGGTAAGAACAAACCTCAAAGACTGGCCTCAAATGACCACTGCCTGGACTTAATTGGATCATATTGGACAGCAATATATGCCCCAAGGCTTTGTCAAAAATAATAGAGCGACAACAGACAATTAGTGAATCCTAATAGCTGCTGCTGGGATTCACTAATCGCCTGCTGTCACTCTCAATCCCAACAACTGAGAGAGAGAGAGCACTTAACAGAAAGATTAGTGAAAGAGAGAGAACACAGCCAAAATACTGTCCTGTTGGGGTAACTGTGCTTGCACGCCTAAGGCTGTCCTCTCCTTCCTATGAGTCACATCAGAGGCTTTGCAGAACAGAGAAACCAGACATCACTAAAATGGTCTAGTCAAGTCTAAACAAACAGACAAGCAAAACAAAACAAGCCTGGTAGGGAAGAGAGGATCTAGAGGTATCCTCTAGATAAAAACTACCTGTGAGAGGGCCCAGACATCACATTTGCAGACAAAGACTTTTAAGTGATCACTATAAATACTGGGCATGCCAAACAGTCCATATGTTTTCTTCTGTAAACTAAAGGACACATTTTTCATTTTCACCAATATCTTTATTGATTCGGATATGTTGAGTATGTTGGTGATCTCCAGCGTGGTATTACTTTGACTATTCTCAGTGAATGTCTTGATTTGATTGATACTGACTTCGAATGGTCTACCCGATCATGGAACATTGTCCAGCGAGAAATCTCCAACACAATTTCACAAACCACTTTTGACACATTTGATCAGTCACAGCACCTTCTCCAT
Organism: Trachops cirrhosus; assembly: GCA_028533065.1. Lineage (NCBI taxonomy): Eukaryota > Metazoa > Chordata > Mammalia > Chiroptera > Phyllostomidae > Trachops > Trachops cirrhosus. The sequence goes on along the minus strand of JAPYXV010001899.1, from coordinate 4,074 downwards.
ACACTGCACAAATCTTTTGCGATTCAGTTGTGGTTTTACCTCTTGAAATAATATAGGTTTATCTTTTGAAATAATAAAGCATAAATAATATGCTAAAAATGTTGCATTTTTCTTCCATCTTCAATATTGAAATGGCTACAAAAAAATTCACCAATTTTGATGTTTTTTAAATGCATGCTGATATGACAGCTATCACAATACAATCTACTAAAACTCTTTCAAATAAAGTTAAAAACAACTAAGCATTACTAGAGTCATCTTATGGAAAAAACCAAATGAACGTTTTGGTAAACCCAGCATGTTCAAAGAACTAAAGGAAACCATGCTTAAAGAAATCTCATTAAATAAAGAGCCAAAAATTATCAAAAAAAGAAACAAATGGAAATTCAAAAATTGAAAAGTACAATAATTTAAAAAATCACTAGAGGGCTCACTAGCAGACTTGATGCAGCAAAAGGAAGAAAGATTACTGGAAGATAGATTTATAGAGATCATGCTGTCTGAAGAACAAAGAGAATAAAGACAAATGAACAGAGATTCAAAGATATGTTGCACGCCACTAAGTGTACCAACATACATGAAATAGATGTACCAAGAGAGGTGCAAAAAAGGCAGAAAAATATTAGAAGAAATAATGCCTCAAAAACTTCATATTTGATTAAAAACATTAATCTACACATCCAAGAAGTTCACAAAACTCCAAGCAGGAACAGAAAGGGATCCACACCAAGATAGGTCACAGTAAAAATGCTGAAAGCCAAACACAAAGAGAAAAATGATTCCCCATGTAAAAGAGAACCTCAGTAAGATTTAAACTTATTTTTCATCAGAAACAAATAGAGACCAAAAAGCAAAGGGATGATAGATTCAACATACTGAAAATCAAACTCTGTCAAGCACAAAATCTTATATCCAGCAATATTATGTTTCAAAACTGAAGGGAAAATGAAGACATTCCCACATAAGCAAAAAAAAAAAAAAAAGACAGGGACTTTCTTGCTAGCACACCCAGCTTACAATAAATATTAAAAGAAGTTCTCCAGGTTGAAAGCAAGTGACCCAAGACATTACTGTAAATACACAGAAAAAGAGAAAGGATAATGGTAAATTACAAGACAATATAATTACATAAGAATATAAGACAGTAAAAATATTTTTCTTCTCCCTTCTATTATGTGATTTGAAAATGACTGTACAAAACAATGTGTACATAATTATATTGCTGGGCTTATACATTTAGAAATGTACACATGTGACAGTAACAGCACAAATGAGTAGGTGGGAGTAGAGTTGTATTAAAGTAAGGACATGACAGAAGATAATTCACATCCACAAGAACAAATGAAGAAAAACAGAAAGAACAAAAAACAACGTTAATGTAAGAAACTAGTATGCACAGTATATAGAGAACTCTTACAACTCAACAATAAAAAGATCTATGACCCAATTAAAAGATGGGCAAAGGATTTGAAAAGACATTTCTCCTGAAAAGATATACAGATGATCAATCAGCATAAAAAATGTTCAATATCATTAGTCAGTATGGAAATACAAATTAAAAACCAGTTTGACAGTTCTTCAAAATGTCAAACATAGGGTCATCATGCAACCCAGCAATTTCATTCCTGGGTATATTCTCAAGAGTAATTAAAAATACATCCATATAAAAACATGTACACAAAAATTCATAAGAACATTATTTATAGTAGCCAAAAGCAGAAACAACCCAATTGTCTATCAATTCAAATGGATAAACAAATGTGGTATATTCATACAATGGAATATTATTTAGCAATAAACAGGATGTAGTATTGATATACACCACAATGTGGATGAACCTTGAAAACATAACATGCTAAATGAAAGAGGGCAGACACAAAACATCACACGTATTATTCTATTTATATGAAGTGTCCTGAATAGGCAAATCTCTACAGACAAAAGTAGATTAACAGCTTCCAGGGACTAGGGAGAAGGAAGAATGGGAGATTGGATGCTAATTGGTACAAAATTTCTTTATGATCTGATGACAATGTTCTGGATTTAGATGATGGTGATAATTTCACAGCTTTGTATACATACTAAAAACCATTGAATATTTTAAAGGTGAATTTTATGGTATGTAAATTTTACCCTAATAATAAAAAAGCATAGGCAACAGACTTGAATGGGCATTTCTCCAAAAATCATATAAATATAGCCAATAAGCACATGAAAAGATGTTTAACATTATTACTCATTAGGGAAATGCAAACTGAAACCACAATGAGATACCATTTCATACCCACAAGAGTCAGATAAGTGTTGGTGAAGATGTGAAAAGGTGACAGCCTTCACAAACTGCTGGTGGGAATGTAAAATGGTAAACTACTTTGGAAAACAATCTGACACTTAATCAAATGAATAAGCAAAGAATTAGCATACAAATTCTACTCTTAAGTATATACCACCCCCCAAATGGAAACATATACCCATAACAAAAACATGAACACAAATGTTCAAAGCAGTATTACAATAGCCAAAAAGTGGAAACAACACAAATGTCCACCAACTGATGAATGCTTAAAAAAATGTGTGAAGTGGGCTAGTTGGCTCTTCTGTCTTCCCCCACACTGTGCTCAATGTGGGCCCAGTGGGGAGCTGAGCCTCCAAGTCCATGTGCTACATGTGAGGAGAAAAGAAGTGGGATAGTTGGCACTATGGTTCCCACCTCCCCTTCCCTCACTGCATGTCCACAGGACACAGCAGGAAAATGAGCTTCAATCACACCCTGCAGCAACAAAGTGGATAGGGGAATTCACCCTTTCAATTCCTCCATGCCAGATGGCTGTGGGGGCTAGTGGGGAGCTGATCATCCTTTTTTACCCAGGCAGCCGGTCTTACACCCCCACTCAAAAGTAACATGAGACCACAGGGCAAAGGCCCACCTTCTCCACAAAGGTGTCAGAGAGCTAATGGGGAGCTGAAATTCCACTTTATTCATGTGCAAGGTGGCAGTATAAGTAAGTGCTCGATTTTGGTTGGGGTGGTGTCAACAAAGTTGAAAGGGAAGCTGAGCGTATACACTCACCTGGTTCTCAAGCTTCTCTTCAACAGGGAGAATACTCACTAAAATAAGAAGAAATATAATCCAAAATAGTTACAAGATCATTTCTCATATCAAGAACGAAGAAAATCACAACTAGAATGAGAAGAGACTAGCAATAGGCATCACACAGAGACATGGATATGCTGACAATATTCAATTAGGATTTTTAAAGAAGCTATCCTAAAAATAATTCAACATAATTATCAATTCTCTTAAAAAAATGAACAGATATGCTCAGCAAAGAAGTAGATTTCATTAAAAAATTAAACAGTAGTAACAAAACTAAAAAATACATAAAAACAATTTTAACTCTCTGGATGACTTCCGGCCAAGATGGAGGCATAGGTAGATACAATGTGCCTCCTTGCACAACCAATATAAGGACAATGACAATTTAGAAACAAAATAACAACTAGTAGTGACAGAAAATTGAACTGTATGGAAGTCAGACAACCAAGGAGGTAAAATAGACACATTCATCCAGAGTGATAAACCAGGCAAAACTGGGGAGCAAGACAGACCACTCAACCCAGAGTCCCAGCACCAGGAAATAGAGCTTTGAAGCACCCATCAAGAACACCCATGGGGGTTGAGGTGCAGGGAGAGACTCCCAGCCTCACAGGAGAGTTCGATGGAGAGACCCACAGGGTTCTAGAACGTATACAAGTCCACCCACTTGGGAATCAGCACCAGAAAGGCCCAGTTTGCTTGGGGGAAGCAGCGGAAGGGACTGAAATCTGACAGAGAGCGGAGCAAGGGCCATTGTTCCCTCTTCAACCCCCTCCCTCCCATACAGTGTCACAACCCAGTGACTGGGTTGCCCTGCCCTGGTGAACACCTAAGGCTCCGCCCCTCATAGATAACAGGTGTGACAAGACAAAAAAAATGGGCAAAACGGAGGAACAGATCAAAGCTCCACAGCAAACACAGCTAAGTGATGAAGAGATAGCCAACCTATCAGATGCACAGTTCAAAAAACTGCTAAT
>JAPYXV010001898.1:0-13651 GCA_028533065.1 Trachops cirrhosus | reverse complement strand
ATAAACTAAAATTAAAAAAAAAAATTAGAAGATACTATATTTTAAATAAATAAATAAATAAATAAATAAATAAATATCTGTGGTTTAAGCTAGGCAGTGGTATTTTGTTTTAGCAGCCCAGGCAGACTAACACAGGTATTAACATTACAAAAAGAAAGAAAACCAGAGAGTATGTATGTACCTCTTAATGGAAGTATACAACCATGAATAACAGAGCTTATCAAAAAATTTCAGGCTGAATAAGATCAAGCCTCTAGCTCTACCAATTAACAGAAAGTACAAAAGATGGAAGAACAGGTAAAATTAAACCAGCTAGCAAAGGTCAGAATGAGGAAAATCTAGGGACAAACAACTTGCTTACTCCAAGAAAAAAAAAGTCAAGGAATGTGAGAGTCAGGAAAGGGGAGCCTATACCCTATGTTAAAAGAAACTAAGAGACAAATCCAATCGCAATATAGACCTTCATGGGATCCTGAGTCAAACAAACTGAAAAAAAAATTATAGGGAAATCTGAACATTATTGGATAGTCAATGATATTGAGAAATTTTTTATTTTTCTAGTTCTGATAATATTGTGGATAAGCTTTTCAAGAGCCCTTACATTTTAGAAATGTATACTGAAATATGTACATATGGAAAATAGGATTAGGATTGCTTGAAAATAATTGGAAGGGAGAAGTTAGAAAGGGCTATTAATGAAACACAATTGACAATGCATTAATAATTGTTAAAGCAGGATGTTAAGTACCTAAAGTTCACTATATCACTCACTCTACTTTCAAATATGTTAAATAAATGTAAAATAAATCAATAGTTATGAAAGGATGCAGCTCATTGTGACACTCACATTTGCTGCCTTTAAGTAGCTAACGACTATTAATAGTATCCTCAGGCTTTGTTTTTCACAACTAAATAGCCCAACTACACGGAAATGTCACAATAAGCCTTTTTATCAGTTTGGCCACTTCTCATGTACAGTCACTCTGGTGACTTGAGAGCAATGGAATCTTCTTCTCAGGCCTCCAAGCAACACCCCAAGGCAAACCCCAGGATCGCAAGGGCCTCATCATTGTCCCCTTGCTCTCCCCAGCCCTGCCCAGTGTGGGAAGAAGGCAGGGCAGGTTCCACACTTTCAGCAGGAGTCCTGGGGTCAGGGCCTAGAGGACTGATTCTGTTCCCAGAGGGCTGGGTTTCTCTTCTTTTATTTTTATTTTGTAAGATGTTTTTTATTTGTTTTTAGAGAGGGAGAAGGGAGGGAGAGAAAGAAAGAAAATTATAGGCTAATATCTGTGATGAACACAGATGCTAAAATCCTCAACAAAATATTAGCAAACTGCATCCAGCAATACATTAAAAAGATCATACACCATGATCAAGTGGAATTAATTCCAGGGATGTAGGTGGCTCCATTGTGCAATGGATAGTGCATTGGACTTCTAATTCCAGGGATGTAAGGATGGTACAATATTCGCAAATTAATAAATGTAATACATCACACAAACAAAATGAAGGATAAAAATCACATGATCATATCAATAGATGCTGAAAAAGCATTGATAAGGCACAGCACCCACTTATGACAAAAACACATAGCAAAGTGGGAATAGAGGGAGCATTCCTCAACATAATAAAGGCCATATACAAAAAAAACCTATTGTCACCCTGGCTGGTGTGGCTCACTGGATTAACACTGGCCTGCGAACTGAAAGGTCACCAGTTCAATTCCCCAGTCAGGGACACATGCCTAGGCTGTGGGTCAGGTCCCTCTCTGGCGGTTTGCGAGAGGCAACAAATCAATGTATCTCTCACACACTGACGTTTATTTCTCTCTCTTTCTCCTTCCCTCCCCTTCTTTCTAAAACTAAATAGGTGAAATCTTTTTTTTTTTTTAAATCCTACTGCCAACATAGTACTGGAAGTCCTAGCCACAGCAATCAGATAAGAAGTAATAAAAGGCATCCAAATTGGGAAGGAGGAAGTAAAACTGTCATTTGCAGGCAACATGATAGTGTACATAGAAAACCTGATAGATTCCACAAGAAAACTACTCGACCTAATAAGTGAATTCAGCAAAATAGCAGGATACAAAGTCAATGTTCAGAAATTGATGGCATTTTTGTATACCAACAATGAACTATCAGAAAGAAAAACTAAGAAAAAATTTCATTTACCATAGCAACACAAAAATAAAGTGCCTAGTAATAAATTTAACCAAGAAGGTAAAAGACCTGTACTCAGAAAACTACACAACACTGAAGAAAGAAATCAAGGAAGACACAAATAGAAACATATACCGTGTTCATGGATTGGAAGAATTAACATCATCAAAATGTCCATTCTACCCAAATCAGTTTATAGATTCAATGCACTTCCTATTAAAATACCAATGGCATATTTCACAGATCTAGAACAAATACTCTAAAAATTTATATGGAAACAAAAAAAGACACCAAATAGCCTCAGCAATCTTGAGAAAGAGGAACAAAGTAGGAGGGATCACAATACCTGATATCAAACTATACTACAAGGCCACTATAATCAAAACAGTCTGGTACTGGCATAAGAACAGACACACAGCTTAGTGGAACAGAATAGAGAGCCCAGAAATAAACATACTAGCCATCAGAGAGATGCAAATTAAAACCACAATGAGATGTTCACACCTGCCAAAATGTCTATCATTAATAAACAAACAATAAGTGTGCTGGTGAGGATGTGAAGAAAGGGGAACCCTCATGCACTACTGGTGTAGCCACTGTGGGAAACAGTATGGAATTTCCTCAGAAAATTAAAAATGGAACTGCCTTTTGACCCAGTGATTCCACTGCTGGGAATATATCCTAAGAAGCCTAAAACACCATTTCAAAAGAACTTATGCACCCCTATTCATAGCAGTGCTATTTAAAATAGCCAAGCACCAGAAACAGTTTGTGCCCACCAGTGAATAAGTGGATTAAAAAACTATGGTGCATTTACACAATGGAATACTACACAGCAGACAGAAAGAAGGAAGTCCTACCTTTTTTGACAGCATGGATGGAACTGGAGAATATTATATTAAGTGAAATAAGCCAGTCAGTGTAAGACAAATACCATATCATCTCATTTATAAGAGGAACAAAATAAACTAAAGAACAAAATAGAATTAGAGGCATAGAATCATTGAATAGAGTGACAGTGGTAAGAGGGGAGAAGGAAGCGGGGGACTGTTTCAAAGAAGATGAAGGAATTAGTCAAGGAACATATATGAAGGACCCATGGACATAGACAATGGAGGGGGACTAACTATGAAAGTGGGAGATGGGCTGGGTGGAGGGGGTGAAGGAAGAAATAATTGGAACAACTGTAAAACAAAAAAAAATAAAATTTTTTTCATTTAAGAAAAGAAGGCCCCCATAATGAGTTGATGGGATAGTTTGTTGTTTGAAATTTTATTCCTTAATAATGCTTGGGTCATCTGTTTGGACAAGACAGTACTGCTGGTCTTAATTAGATGTGAAAGAATGCATTTGATTAGGAATACTTTTATTGGGAGGAAAAGAAAGGAATACCTGATAGAGGCACTTCCTGTAGGACTCCATGATGGTTTTTCATTGGTGTCCCTTCCAGTAGACTATGTCGCTTACTTATAAGTCATGTAGAAGATCAGAAGGTGATTCCTTTGAAAAGGGAGCTTGAATCTGTTGCTAATGAGTCCTAGTATACGCCATTGGTCTTTTACAGCAGCAATTCTCAACTGGTGTGCCACAAGGATTTTTAAAACATGCAATATCTGACTCTTTAGTCAGGGGCACTACCTCTTTTCCCTTAGATAGTCAAATTTAAAAAATGACAATGGCCAACACAATAGTCATCTGGTGTGAATGAATCAAAATCATACCTATTTTTGGTCAGCTTGGTACAAAAATATATTTTTGGTATGCTGCAGAATTTTAGTAATTAGCTTATGTGTGCCATGAGACAGAAAAGGTTGAAAATTGTTGCTTTACACTATTGAGCCACATCTCCTTGCAACAAAGTGGAACCTAAAATAAGAGATGCCATATACTGGCTGTAACAAGTTCACTAGATAGAAATCCATGTTTGCCAGAGGAGACCAGATGGCCATTAGGGCCAATTGGAGTGACTTAGGCCAAGATATTTGTAACTCTTTAGAGAGTTCAGCAAGTTTTAATTAATTTTAAAGTACTTCTTTCTATGATTTCTGAGGATTGAGGATGCTGAGGGCAGTGTAATTTTTGACTGACAGGCAACACCTCACAAAGTTCCTTAATTATGGTACCAGTAAGTTGACTACCTCTGCAGTAGAGAATTAAGTAGGGAATTCTCAAGTAGCAAAGATAAAATACCTACTGGTTTAAGCCACAATAAGAGCCTCTGCCTTTCAATAAGGGGAAGCTTTTGACCATCCATAGAAAAGGTGGAAAACAATAAGTATATATTCAAATCCCTATAATGTTATTTGAAATCCATTTGTAAATGTTCTGAGGGTCCCTGAGACTGTAGTTCCTGGTCATGTCCCATCTTTATAATTTTTCCAGGACTGTGAGTCTAGCAGGTAGAATGTTCACTGGAAACTTCCTCTACTACCTGATTAAAATTCTTCACCTATGTTGTCTCAGAAAAGTTAAAGTTTTCTTTGTTGTGATAAGTCATAGTGTGAACATTTTCCCACCAAATTCCATTTCAGATAGTCTGGAGAGATCAAGCAACTATTTAGGTGCCCCATAACTCATCACATCCAGCTTTCTTCCAATATGTTCAGAATTTGGTACTTGTGACATCAATTTGTACAAGATCTCATAGAGGTGATCTGGCATAACCAGATCATCTTTACTTTGTTGAGTTAATTATATGAGGGTGAGAGCAGTTCCATGGGAAGGAACAAGATACCTAGTAAAGCTCAAATTTGCTTGCTGTGCTTAATATACCAGCAGCAGTTAAGAAATTCAGTTGTTTTGATTACCATGTGGAAATCATGAACCACACCAAAGCAGTATCTGCAGTCTTTGTACATGTTAACTCTTTTATCCCTTGCTAGATGCCAGGCTTAAGTCATTGCCTATAAGTTCAATTAGTTTTGCTGACTTGACTTTAGGAAAGGGGTTAGATTTGATAATATCTGAGGAAGTAGTGACAGCATACTCAGCTTGAAAATATTCTTGTTCAGTCTTAGATATGACCCATCTACAAAAAAATTCTAAGTCTGGGTATTATAGTCTCAAGATCAGAGTGAAGCATGGAAAATTCTTTCGTTAAAGTTAAATAATTATGATCTTCTCCCTCCTCTGGTAGAGTAAGATAGCTAGATTAAGAGGCATGACACCTATTTATGGTGATATGAGCTGGGAATAGAAGCAGCAATTCACAGGAAGTGACACCAATTTAAAATATGGGGAAAATATTTGAATACATATTTCACCAAAGAAAATATACAGAGGGCAAATAAGCACATGAAAAGATGTTCGACATCATTAGTTATTAGGAAAATGCAAACTAAAACCACAATGAGCCCTGGGCAGCGTGGCTCAGCTGGTTGAAATCGTCCCACAAAGCCAAAGGTTGCCAATTCGACTTCAGGTCAGGTAACATGCCTGGGTTGCAGGCCTGGTCCCCAGTTGGGGGCATGTGAGAGGTAATTGATCGATGTTTCTTTCCCACTCTTTCTCCCTCCCTTCCCTCGTGTCTATAAATAAGTATATAAATAAATAAAATCTTAAAAAATCCCACAATGATATAACACTACACACCTATTAAAATAGCTAGACTTTAAAAGAACAACTATATCAAGTGTTGACAAGGATGTAGAGGATCTGGAACTGCTAATGGGAATGTGAAATGGTACAATCACTTTGGAAAACAGCTTGGCAATTTTGTAAAAATGTTTAACATATACCTACCACATCATCTAGCCATTCTACTCCTTGGTATTTTCTCAAGATGAAAGGAAATATATCCATACAAAGAAATGTACACAAAATGTTCAGAGCAGCTTTATTTGGAATAGCCAAAAACTGGAAACAACTCAAATGCCCAACAACAGGTGAACAGTTAAATAAGCTGTAGTATATCTATACAATCAAATACTACTCAGCAATAAAAAGGAATGGATTATTAATATAACAACATTGATGAACCTTAAAATAATTATGCTAAGTGAAAGAAGTCAGACTTAAAAGACTACGTACTATATGATTCAATTTACAGATATTTCTAGAAAATGAAAACTAATCCATCAGACAGAAAGCATGTGACTGGCTGCTTGAATATGAGGCAGGGGAAGGTATAAGGAATGACAGTAGTCAACATGGAGGAGCTCCTCCTGAAAATATGGACAAAAATAAACAATGATAGTATTGGATTATAGCTCATATAATAAAATTAATTCAACTGTTATAAAAAGCACAATGAAAAGCTAAGTTCCAGAAAAGTTGAAAATAATAGAACGGAAAAATTAAAGATGGTGAAAATGGTAAATTTCATGTGATACATATTTTACCACAATAAAAAGAATGGAAAAAAGATATTCAGATTTGCTCATGTCAGAAACACTTGGCTCCTTTTGTGCCATTCTTAACTGCTTTTATTCTCTCATATGTTATATCCAACCTATCAGAAAATAGTGTCAGGGATCCACTCTGAAGATGAGACACCAACAAAGGTAATTCCATATTTATAACATTTATAAGATCTCACTCTCATTTTTACTTATCTTATGTACAGTAAGCAAAAGCATCCATAATTTCTGTTTAGCATGAGTTCTCCCATGTTTTGTAAGGGAAAAGGAATCACCAAAGGCTTTCTGGCAAATCTTACATTCATAGTGTTCCTCTCCGGTATGTATTATCATGAGCCCTCAGACCGGATTTTTTTTTTCTACATTGATTACACTCACAAGGTTTTTCTCCAGTGCACATCTTCATGTAACTCCTGAGGGATATAGGAAAAGTAAAGGCATTTTCAGCCTAACATTCATAGAGTTTCTCCCCATTACATATTCTTTTTTGGTTTTTAAGGTAAGAGTTTTTGCTGGAGGCTTTTTCACATTAATTTCATTCATAAGATTTTGCTCTATTGTGAATTCTCTTGTATGCCTTATGGATATGCTTACACTAAATGTCTTTCCACATTGAATATACCCAAAGGATTTTTCTCCAGTATGAGTTTTCACATGATTCCTAAGAAAAGGGATATCTTTGAAGGCTTTCCCAAAGTCATTACATTCATAGGCCTTCAACCTGATGTGTATTCTCTCTTTTTTATTATTATTATTTTTTTAATTTTAGATTATTCAGTACATGTTTCTATCCATTATTCTCTTGTGCTGAGTGAGGTTAGCCTTCATGTTGAAAACTTCAAAAGAAATATTATATTCATTGGGTTTTTCTCCAGAATAAACCTCCCCTCTTGATGAAAAGATGAGTGATGACTGGACAAAGTTTTCTATTCATTACTGTCACAGGAATTATCACCTTCTGTTATATATCTGATACACGTTACATTGTTTATTTCCTGTGTGTGCATATGGTTCCTGCCTTAAGCTTTTCTTCAGGTTGAAAGAGTAACTGTTCTGCAGTAAAGTTGTATCATGCTCATTATTTTCATACAGAGGTTTTCTAGTAATTTTTAAGGCTGAATTATTTTATAAACAATATCTGATTCAAATGAATGAAAATACATATGTAAATATAAATTACCAGTGAAAAACATGTTTTTGAGCTATTATAATATTCATAGTATCTTTCCTGAGATACTGCTTTCTCCTAAGTGAATTCCACTTCCCTAAATGACTTTTCCAGTTCTTAGATGGTGTATTCATTTCCTGTTGCCTCATTAACAAGTTACCACAAACTTAATGGCTTAAAGCAACAGAATTTTTTACCTTACAGTTCTAGAGGTCATAAGTTTGAAATAAGTTGCACTGGGCTAAAGTCAAGGTGTTGGCAGGGCTGGTTCTTCTGAAAGCTCTGAGGGGAGAATCTGTTTCCTTACCTTTTTTCAATTTGTAATAGATGCCTATATTCATTGGCTATGGCCCCTTCCTCCATCTTCAAAGCTGCTTCTGTCATAACATCACTATTTCCACTTTTGTAGTTAAATCTCCCTCAGATTCCCTCTTATAAGGGTACTTGTGATTACATTTAGAGCCCACCTGGAGAATCCAGCATAATCTCCCCATCTCAAGATCCTTAACTTAATCACTTCTGCAAAATTCCTTTTTGCCATATAAGTGAACATTCATAGGTTCTGGAGATTACAACCTGGATATTGTTAGGGGCCATTATTTAGTCTGCCACACATGGCTTTTTGAATTCAGGGCCTTTCCAATATTATTTTAATGTAAAGGACAAAGTATCATCCCTGTGACTTTTACCATGCACAGGTAATTTCATAGCTGTTCCCCAAGTATGTCCTGCAGAGAGGTTGACCATGGGTATTTAAGTAGACTTCCTATCTGGAAAACACTTGAGAAATATTTAAAATGTAGAGAAAGCAATGCCAGAATAAAGATTTAAAAAGTCATTATGAGTATCAAAAGGTATTACCTTCCAATTATAAAGTAAATCATAGGGATGTAATGTACAACAATAAGTCCATATGGCCAATAGGAATTTCAAAGTACAGACTCTAAATTGTAAAAGAATGCAATTATGAGCAAAGACAGACTTTGAGAACCTTGACTGTATGACCATATTGGCAATTGCAGGGATAAGGTGTAGATGTTTTAGATAATTTACTAACAATGATTCTATGACAATTGAGACTGATGCTGACAAAAAGAAGCTACCATCAGAAAGTCCCAGCAGGGAGATATTAAGAGCCCTTATGAAAATGTTAAATTTAAATGATAAATAGTCCTTCCTCTGAGATTAGGTTGGGTTTTCATGACTGATGTCCTGCTCATAGGGGAGAGTACATGATATGGGAGGATTATGCAGAGGATAATAAGACCTCCCATGAAAACAACTGCCAACATTTTCACTTTCAGGGGTTCTAAAGACAGGCAAGTATACGACTGGAAGAGCAGCAAATTACTTACCGAAGTTCTCATCACTCCAATAAAAGTCTTTCAAAAGGATTCCAAATTCAAATACCCATTCTGTGCCCCCAGTATACCTAAGATCTCTGATATCTGAAACTCATGCCCAAGCTTAGATACACATTTAAGGAACCCCAAGGTTTTTAACTACAGAGAAAACAAAAATTTGCTGAAAAATACAGGTCTTCATTATCATGGGGAAGTCATTAGATAACAAGCCCCATGATGGCAAGGATCATTTGTTTCACATACTGGTGCTTTCCCAATCCCCAGCCCACATCCTACAACCAATAGGTGCTTCAGAAATACTTGCTCCATAAATGACTAATTGAAAGAATGATGCCATTTGTGCATACTGTCGCCAGATTGCTGTACTTCTTCAGCATCAGGTCTCTGTATGAGGTCCTCTGAGAAAAGTTCAACAAATCCCACTCCTCCCTGGGGGGATATCTATAGCCACATACCTGAAGGCTGCTGATTCCAGATTCTGTCTCAGTTAGATACCATCTCCCCTAAAGTTCATAGGAGGATAAGAGTGGTGATAGTCCTGTGGTGTGGTGACCTAATTCAGAGATTTACATGGATCTACTACCTGAAGGCTCAATGTCCACACTCACCCCCAAGGCAATCTACCATATCCAGTCTCATAACTCTAACAGCACCTTTAACACATGCCTTAGTTTATATTTTCAATACTAAACTAAATTCTTCCAAACTTATTCCTTTCTTTCTCCAACATTGAGCATAGTCCCAGAAACAATGTGGGCATGAGTAAAACACTTAATAGATGAAAAAACATTTCCCCAGTGAGAACATGGGTTTCTTGAGTCAAATACATTTTTATCTGCTTATGGAGTCTCCACCACAGCGTTCCACAGAACGTGATGCCCAGGGGTGGGCAGTCAGCCTGGGAAGGTGGGAGGTTGAAAGGGAGCATTTCTGTGTATCCATGAGCAGCCTAAGATCAGACAAAACATGTTCAGGAAACATGTTCAGGCAGCAATCGCTACAGTCTGTTTTAGGAAACTCCTAGCTAAGCAAAGGAGGACAGTCTACCTTTCAGAGAAGTATCAAATTCCTACTCATCTGTAAATATTTGTCATCAAGCCAGAAGCCATTATTTCCTCCCTTGTCTCTTTTAGGAGAAAGGCAGGCAGGCTACTGAGATAGTGGAGCTAAGAGAATCCAGGCTTCCCACATTTCACAGTCACCAGCCTGGATGTTGCCACATACACTAATTTTGAGCTCCTCCTCTCTCCCTACACATTCATACACTGCTGTCATAAGAGCTCAGGGTAGTTGTGTCTCACCCAGCATCAGAAAAGAAGACTTTGGGCCTTGCTGCCCATGAGGAAGAGATTAGTAGTTCCACTTTGGGAATATAGCTGCCCAACTCAACCTTATTACCCCTTGATTCAGTGAAATTTGGAGTCATTTCATCACCAATCATCAATCAATCATGCAGCCTAAATCATTAGCTATTTCATGGCGGTAGACCAGGCTGCACATGAGAACCCCTTTTAAAATGGAAAGTGCTCTACTATATTCATATTAATGTTTTAAATGCCATTTGCTAGAAAATGTCCTGATAACTTTACCTGCATCTGCCCATTTAACTCTTATAATAATTCTGCCAAGTACATATTATTCCTCTCACTTTATAGCTAAGGAAACTTAGGCACAAAGATGATTATTAACCTAACATAGAAAGGGTTACTAACATGCAGGTCTGTCTGTCTCCAAAGCCTACACTCTCCTAATTGTTACACTTCTATAAAAAGAAACTTTAAATTTTAGAATCGTTGGGGATGCTGTTATTCTTTAACATACCTAGGAGGTGTTCGTACAATCTTGTTAATTCATGTGTGGTGTGTTGGACCAGCAGCATGGTCTGGGAATGTGTTAGAAATTAAGAATCTTGGTCTCACCAGCAATGCTGTGGGTGTGCATTGCGCACACCATGCCTGTCAAATGGCTCTGGGCACATGGTGCTGTCACTAATTCTGCCCCGGAAAGAGCTGCTGGGACTGGCTGGTCATGGGGGAGACTGGTAGAGAGGAGTATAAAACCCAGTCTTTCGATGTGGAGACCCAGCAACTGCTGAAAACAGCACTCCAAGATCCAGGTGTCGTGGACTTGGAGAAAGTGGCTAATGTGATTGTGGACCATTTTCTGTAGGACTGTATGTTCAGCAAGGAAGCAGGACATGTGCTATGCCATTATTCAGGCAGAGAGCAAACAAGCAGGTCAGACTGTCTTCCAGCGTGGACTCCTCAACCGGCTGCAGTAGGAGTACCAGGCTCTGGAGCAGCTGAGATCCTATTCCCGGCAGGGGCTGATTTTGCTATGTCACCTTTATCTGCAACATCTTTGACTACCTAAGGGTGAACAACATGCCCATGATAGCCCTGGTGAACCCTGTCTACGACCGCCTCTTCCAGCTGACCCATAACAGTCTGAGCAAGGAAGAGGATGTGGAATGCCTGGTGCTGCAGCTGCGCCATATTGGGGATAAGCTGGAGAAGATGAACAGGCAAAGAATGGATGAGCTCTTTGTCCTGATCTGGGATGGCTTCCTGCTCCCAATTGGCCACAGCTCCCTGGTCCAGCTGCTACTGCTGGAAGTCATTGAGTTCTAGACAGTAGCTGGGAGATGACCACAGCCACCCACAAATATTACTACAGTGAGGTCTCTGACTAGGCCTACAGATCAGGCTTCCTCACCAGCAACACTGGCCTTTCTTCTACCCACCTCCCAACCTGGCAGTGCAGTCTTTGCCTCTCCCAAAGGCTTCTTCCCTTCCAGAATTTCAACACCTCCTAAGAGGTTTCCCATTCAACTCAATAGTCCTGCCCTGAGTACCTTCTCTCTTCCTTTAAGAACTGGGGGGAAAACCACACAGACCTGCCTCCAACCAGTCCCCCCCCACTCTCTCTCCCATCACTTTCCACCTAGGCATCACAGAGAAAGGCAACTCCTAACAACCACTGCACTGTGTAACCACTGGTACAATAGCTTCTTGATGCCTCAGTTTCACATCTGTAAAATGGGTACCCATAGGCATTGGTGGGGTGCTTTGGAACATCGAGGGGCAGAGGTTCAGAGCACAAGTCACACAAGGAACTGCTTTTTATACATTTTGTATAAGGGCCACTTTGGAAACAGGCACATTTCCTTAGTTGGTTTTAATGAGTAACAGAACTGCTTCAAGTGCTACAGAGCTCAGGGTGAGAATTTTCTAATAAACCTTTCTAAAAAAAAATGAAGATCTTGAACCATAACCCAGACCTCCTGAATAAAAAAGAGTATTATTCTAAACAAGATCCTTAGGAGTTTCATACAAATGATTGTAAGAAATTACTACGAAAAACTGTATGCCAAGAAATTTGAAAACCTAGGTGAAATGGACAAATTTCTAGAAAAATATAATCTTCCAAAATTCAATGAAGAAGAGGCAGAAAGCCTGAACAGACCAATAACAGCAGATGAAATTGAAGCAGTAATCAAAAAACTACCCCCACACAAAAGCCCTGGACCGGATGGTTTCACAGGAGATTATTACAAAGCATTTAAGGAAGAGCTAACCCCTATCCTTCACAGACTATTCCAAAAAATCCAAAAAGATGGAAGATTCCCAAACTCTTTTCATGAAGCCAGCATCATCCTAATCCCAAAACCAGATAAAGACACAACAAAGGAAGAAAACTTCAGGCCAATATTGCTGATGAACATAGACGCTAAAATCCTCAACAAAATATTGGCAAACCGCATCCAACAATACATTAAAAAGATCATACACCATGACCAAGTGGGATTCATCCCAGGGATGCAAGGATGGTACAATATTTGCAAATCAATAAATGTAATACATCACATAAACAAAAGGAAAGACAAAAATCAAATGATCATATCAATAGATGTAGAAAAAGCATTTGATAAGGTACAGCACCCATTTATGATAAAAACACTCAGCAAAATGGGAATAGAGAGAGCATTCCTCAACATAGTAAAGGCCATATATGAGGGACCTACAGCCAACATCATACTAAACGGGCAAAAACTAAAATCTTTCCGCTAAGATCAGAACAACACAAAGTTGTCCACTTTCACCACTTCTATTGAACACAGTACTGGAAGCTTTAGCCACGGCAATCAGACAAGAAAAGGAAATAAAAGGCATCCAAGTTGGAAAGGAGGAAACAAAACTGCAGATGACATGATAGTGTACACAGAAAACCCTATAGGCTTGGCCAAAAATCTGCTTGACCTAATAAACAAATTTGGCAAAACAGCAGGATAAAAAGTCAATATCCAGAAATCAAGGGTATTTTAGTATAACAACAATGAAACAGCAGAAGCAGAAATTAAGAAAAAAATCCCATTTGATATAGCAAAAAGAAAAAAAAATACCTAGGAATAAATCTAACCAAGGAGGTAAAAGACCTGTATTCAAAAAATCTCACAACGCTGAAGAAATCAAGGATGACACAAACAAATGGAAACATATACTACGTTCATGGATTGGAAGAATTAACATCATCAAAATGTCCATACTACCCAAAGCAATTTACACATTCAATGCAATACCTATTAAAGTACCAATGGCATAT
>JAPYXV010001897.1:0-13651 GCA_028533065.1 Trachops cirrhosus | reverse complement strand
TGTTGTCTGTTGTTTTATTTATTATGGCCATTCTGACTGGTGTGAAGTGGTATCTCATTGTGGTTTTAATTTGCATCTCTCTGATAGCTAGTGATATTGAGCATCTTTTCATGTGTTTCTGGATCCTCTGCGTGTCCTCCTTAGAGAAATGCCTATTCAAGTCCTTTGCCCATTTTTTAATTGGGTTTCTTGTCTTCTTCGAGTGGAGTTGTGTAAGTTCTTTATATATTTTGGAGATTAAACCCTTGTCTGAGGTATCATTGGCGAATATTTGCATGTGTTATGATTGATGGTTACTCTACACTGGCCACAGGTTGGTAAATATGCATTTTATACACAATATATATCAAATATAAAGTGAACTTTTCCCAAAAATTATCACTTGGAAAAGAAGAAATCATATTTAAATCCCTTTGAAACCTCGAGTGGTGATTATATTATTTTATTTTAAATGAAAAGTACTGTTTAAGAGAGACACATTAGCTTAAAATGGTCTCAATCCAGTCTAGTACTTAACGCATACATAGATTTTTTTTCTGATGGAATTCCCTAAAAGATGAGACAAATTTAGCAAAACTTTACAGTGCTTCCATAAGCACGTTTTTAAAAATTCATTCATTTTTACACCTGGTACAGAATCACATGGTACAACATTCAAACTATTTAAAGAAGATAGAGTAGAAAACAAAAACCAACCCTGGCTGGGTGGCTCAGTTGACTGGAGCATGGTCTGGCGCACCAAAGACTGCAGATTCAGTTCCCAGTCAGGGCACATACCTAGGCTGTGGGTTCAGTCCCCAGTTGGAGAGCGTATGGGAGGCCACTGATTGATGTTCTTCTCTCACGTCTATGTCTTGCCCCATGCCTCTCTCTCAAATCAATAAACAGATCCTCAGGTGACAATTAAAAAGAAGAAAACCAAAACAAATACAAGCACAAACAAAAACCCCTCACTCCCAGTGTTGTCCTGCAAACACTCAGTTCCCTTCCCTGGAGACAATTAATGTTATCATAAGCATACTGTTTCAGAGATCTCTTTAAAAAGAAATATATGCCCTGGCTGGTGTGGCTTAGTGGGCTGAGTGCCAGCCTGCAAACCAAAAGGTTGCTGGTTCCCAGTCTAGGGCACATGCCTGGGTTGCAGGCCAGGTCCTCAGTAGGGGGTGCGCGAGAGGCAACCACACATGGATGTTTCCCTCCCTTTCTTTCTCCTTCCCCATTGTTCCCTGAAAATAAATAAATAAAATCTTTTAAAAAAGAATATTAAAAAAATAAATAAATAACCATATAGTGCAGGCATGGGATGAACAGAAACATCAGGTGCTTTAATGTCCTGAAAATGGGTTGTTTGGGCTTAGAACTGAATTTCTGATGTGTCCTGCAAAGATTCTCAAAGTCCTGTATCCCAAATATCTCAGATCTAGAAGAATGTGTGCCAGGGACAGCTGTGTTAGAGGACGTGAACTCCTGCTGCACATTAACGTAGTCCCATGGTTGAAAATTTATAAATGGTATATGCTGAAATGATTTCATTCATTTCTTCATTAATATATATGGAACACCTACCTGTATGTCAAGTATTGCAATAGGTATTACTAGAGATGAAATTGTTAACAAAAAAGACATGGTGCCTGCTTTCATAAAGTTTACTTTGTAGTGGAGTTGGCTAAAATAAATAAGATACTTAGGAGGTATAATAAAAGCCCTAAAAATGGACAAAAATATTAAAAATTTATACAGAATTACAAAATGACTCCTTAGCACAACACTGTCACTATTTTTAAAACCAGTAAATATCCTTCTTTGGACTAGTTGTCATTTTGGTTACAGAGTTAGCATGCTTTCAACCAAGTTGTGTTTTGGGGGGAAAATCATTTAGAGCTATTCATGTATAAGGTGTGATTAATATCTCACTTCATCTACTCTCCTCTGTGTTTCCATATATACCTATAAATTCTCCATTATGGCCTTCATGACCTTGTGTTATAATTCAAGTTCACCTGTCTTTCTTCCCTTCTATGACGGGGTCTTTGAGGTTAAGCAATGTTTTATTCCACCTAGTATTTCCAGCTCTTATCATATAAACATACCAGTCATGTAACAGGCACTCGATAAATATTGACTGAAAGAGTGAATAAATGAATAATGATCCTAAAAGTTGCAGTATGGGTTTTGTGATCTCACCTAATTACAAGGAGGCCTTTTTGCAATTCGGATGGCTCTGGCCTCATCCTGCTTGGAAAAGGGGACCCAAAGGGAATGCCTCTTTATCTCACAATTAATGAGCCATCCAGTCTCTGTTTATTGCTATGACTTTTTAAGTATACATTTGCGGGAGTTTTTTAAACCATTTGGAAATGTAATTATCATGTTTTTCACCTACATAAATACATAAGGGATGGATTTATTTATGTGTGTAGGTATATAATATGCGTCCTGGGTTTTGTCCCTTAGAATTTGCCCTTTTTCAGCAGATATTTCTGGGGCAAAGAAGGTTATGCTATATTTTCAGTCACCGTCCATCAAAGGGAACATGGAGAAAACGTGCATATACCCAAGAGCACCTTTCTCACAGGCCTTGGGTAATGACTCACCGTTGTTTACAAGAGGATTTTGCCTCATGTGAAGCAGGTGTTGAAACATTTGGACAGCTCTGTAAAAATTTCAGTGAAATGCGGTGAGCGTTAATCATCAGCCTGCATATTTTTAAAAAGTGATTTTGGTGCTCTGAGCCACCTTCAACTTGCAGAGCGGCCTTTTCTCATGTTCCCTTTGACCTCTCATCCCCTCCTGTCTTGTAGCCTTCACTCATACCTCGCATCCACTCAACCCGTGCCCCTCACCACCCCCAGCCCAGTTCACCAGCATTGCTCTAAAATTCCCCAGCAAGTCCCACCACTAAGTGAAAGTGAACTGGTGATTTCTCTTGGCCCCTGTGCTGTCTGGACACGCTGCCCCGGGGGGAGGGGGTGTTCTCTGTGCCATACCACACTGCTTGGTAGATCACAGCAGTGGGTAAGCAGGGAACAAGTAAACCCTCAACAAGATGAAAGTTTGTTACTGCAAAACTCCTCTGGGCCTACTCCAGCCTAAATTGCTGCACTGTGTAACTATAGGAACTTGTTAAAAGAACAAAAATACTAGTATCACTTCACAGTATTGCCTGGAAGGATGAAATTTTCCCCACTTCCCACCATCATTGTATTACTCTTTTTACAAATTTGTGTTATACTACCCAACCTCATCAGAAGTTCCTTTTTTATTTTTTTCTTAAAAAATGATGTTATTGAAGAAATGAGATGGGAGAAGCATCCCAACAGACTAAAGCATGTTTGGGCACTCAATATCGGACATGAGTGACTCCGAAGACCAGTGAGAAAAGGACGATGTCCATGTCAAGTTTCCCAGAAGGAGGCAGTGAGATGAGGATTTGAGTGAAAAAGAATGTGCGTTACTTCACAGGGGACACTGGAGTATATGTTATACCACAGGATTGTCCCCAGAGAGCAAGGGAACTGGGCTTTCATACTCTGGCATCCTCAGTCACTGGTTAAGGGTCACCCAGGAGCCATGTAAATTTCTAGGCACTTCCAAGACTCTCCGACTGTATGGGCAAGATGGTCTCCAGTAGTCCAAGGGCAGTCCACTATAAAAGAACTACAGGTAGTACCTCTTGGAAGCAAAAGCCTACCTGTTCAAAAATTTTTAAAAATCAGTTCAAGGTGATCTGGAATGTGGAGAAAATATGCATATACCCAAACAACATTATTTGATAAAGAAAGACTTCCATAAATGATGCTAAGACAATTGGGTTTTGATAATTAAAAACTTAAATAAGACTTACAGAATATATAAAAGATGAACCGCAGTAGCTAAAACAAATTAGTCAAAACTGTAAAGCTTTTATCATATACTACAGTGTAGGAGAATATCTTCCTTATTTTAGAGTTGGGAAAGAATATCTTAGATATTAAGATCATTAACCACAAAGGAAAAAATTAATAAATTTGACTATATTAAAATGAAAATTTTCAGTGAAACAAATGACACCATTAAAAGAGTAAAAAAATATGTAAGCAGTGGAAGAAGGTATGAGAAACACATATGTGTGGTAAAGGAGTTGTGTCCAGAACATAGAAAGAACTGCTACAAACCATTATGAAAAAGGGAGACAAGCTAAAAAAAAGTGAAAAGAGAGATTTGAACAGCCATATTGCAAAGAAAACATATGCACAACAAATAAACAAATGAAAAGGTGCTCAACTTCATTACTTATCAGGAAAATGTGCATTAAAGCCCCAGTAAATCCCTGGCTGGTGTGGCTCATTGGATTGGGTGCTGGCCTGCAAATCAAAGGGTCACCAGTTTGATTTCCAGTCAGGGCACATGCCTGGGTTACAGGCCAGGTCCCCAGTAGGGGGCTCTTGAGAGACAAGCACACATTAATGTTTCTCTCCCTCCCTTTCTCCCTCCCTTCTCCTCTCTAAAAAATAAATAAATGAAATATTTTTTAAAAGCCTCAGTAAAATACCACCACACACCCATCAGACCTGTAACAACGAAGAAGTCTGAGAACACCGAGTGTCGGTCAGCTATGAAGCGACTAGAATTCTCACTCGCTGCTTGTAGGAATGTCAGTTGGTACAACCAGTTTGGAATACAGCCTGGCATTTTCTAGTAGAGTTGATCATTTCATATATATATACATATATGTGTATATATACACACACATATATATGAAATGGTCAACTCTACTATAATATAATATAATATATTATGTATAGTATAATGTATATAATAATATGGTGTATAATATATAATATATATAATTATATATAATATTATATATATATATGAAATAGTCATACATATAGCCTGTGACTCAGTGATCCCACACCTGGGAATATTCTCCAGAGAAACATAAGCACCCATGTCAGTCTCCAGACAAGAATCTTCATAGCACCATTTTTTGGTAATAGCCAAAACCTGGAAGCAATCCAAATGCCCAACTTTAATAAGATAGATCATTTATTTTGGTATGTGAACACAATGGAAATGAATGAACCATGTCTCCTTACAACAAAATGAAAGCATTCAAAAACAAAATGTTGAGTGAAAGAATCCAGAAACATGGCAAGGCTTCAAGTGTGATGCCATTCCTATAAAGTACAAATCATTCCAAACTCGGCAGTATGGTTTAGAGATGCATATGTAAATTGTCAGATAAAGAAAAGGGAGGGAATTCTCTCATGAAGATAAGTGGTTATCGGAAGAGAGAAAGAGAGAATTATGATAAGAGAGGGGCACAAGAAGGACCTATATATTCCTCTACATTCTTCAGTGTATGTGTTTTATTTTATACTTAAAATGTTAAAAAGAAATATGAAAGCCAGTGCTGGCTTAAGCGGGGCAAGGTGGTGGGGTGTGAAGAACAGCATAATACATTGCACTGCAGAGTACTCTGGTCTGTTTTGACTAACAAATCTTAGCTAGAGTTCCCAGAAGCCCCTTGATTAAAAAAGGCTTCCATACATCTCAAAACATGTTCCCCCTAAGCTGTACTCAGTTTTAGCAGTAACAGTAAAATTGGTGATTTCCAGTTTGTTTTCTCCTCCTCCCCCCCTCCTCTTCCTTCTTCTTCATCTCTCACCAGACAACATAGCAGTAATAATACACACCAGGAGGAATATACATTCTCTTCATCATTTCATATATCTTTGCTTTATCCCTTTCCTATGGTAAAAGAAATACATGGATTTAGTGAAGAAACTTCATTAGTAAGAATTTATCCACATGTTACTTTTTTCTGTTGTTTTTCTGCTCTCTTTTTAAAATTTTCCTATTATACTTTACATGTGAACATGTTACTTCTTGATCTTATGTCACTGTTTTCAACTTTTGAGTAAGTTGTTATATATCAATATATATAACCTATTTTGTATTTTCGACTCCTAAGGTTAGGGGAAATTTGATCAACTTCTTTCTGCATCACTTAGCAGAGTAGAGCTGGGTATGTAAAAAAAAATCCCTGAGTCTAAATTAACTTTTACTCCCAAATAATGCTCAGAGGACAAGCAATAAAATTTACAGTTGGAGATATCTTGTGGTCATTGGCAATGGTTGATTTTAACTGCTTGGCGTGTGGTTTTCAGACGCCCTCACATTGTGAGTGAGTAAACTGTGCAATGACCTCAAGTAGTCAAAAGTGGCCAGGGTCAAATAACTGAATCTGTTTACATTGTGTGGCTACAAGTGGCCATTCATTAATCAAACTACTAATTTGATGCTTAATTTTATGGTTAGTTTCCAAGAAGAATGCACACACATTCATACCCAGCAGCAATGAACAATTTAGGGAACTGTCGTTTTTTCATCCCTTTGGGAAATATGTAAAACAGTGCCTAACTGGGTGGGAAGACCTTCTAAAAAGATATCATAAAAAATTCTTACTCTTGTTCTTCTGTTGACATAATGACCCAGAATTCTCACACATTCAAAGTACTAGCTAATAGTCTGCCATCTGAGTATGTACTCCAGGCCCCCCAGTCTCCAAGGATTTCTTCATGTTTTTCCCCCATCTTAACTGTTTCACACCCTTCCCTGACCGTTTCAAATCCTACCAATCTCTCAATATTTGGGGCAAATGTCTTCTAATCCATGTAGATGTCTCTTGTCCTATCACTTGGAAATAAACTCATTCCCTTCATCATTTCCATAGCACTTGGTCTAACTCTTGTGTAACACCCATCACTTTTATATCTACTCTGTTAGATGGTAAAGTCCCTTGAGGGCAACACGTCCTCTTCATTCTTGATCTCAAAGTGCAGGTACATAGCAAGTGCCGAATAGTAATTGCTGAGTGAATGACAAAATCATAGCCACTGGAGCATTTGTGTCAATACTAAAATGCTTAAAGTTAAATTTAGAATATTAGAGATATAATCAAAGCTTTGTTCTTCCCTTCTTTTTAAAGACTATTTTTCTGGAGCAGTTTTAGATTCACAGCAAAACTGAGAGGAAGGTACAAAGATTTATTTCCCCTATACTTACCCTGCCCTGCCCATGCATAGCCTCTCCCATTATCAACATCCCACACCAAAGTGGTACATTTGTTACAACTGATGAACCTCCATTAATCTATCATAACCACCCAAAGTCCATAGTTTACATTACAATTCATTCTTGGTGTTGTACAGTCTATGGATTTGGACAAATGTTTAGTGATATGTATCCATGATTACAGTACCATACAGAGTATTTTCACTGCCCTAAAAGAATCATCTGTGTTCTGCCTATTTATCCACTCCCACCAGCACCACCAGCTCCTGGAAATCACTGATCATTTTCTGTCTCCTTAGTTTTGCCTTTTCCAGAATGTCATATAGTTGAAATTATGCAGTCTGTAGACTTCTCAGATTGGCTTCTTTAATGTAGTAATATGCATTTAAGATTCTACCATGTCTTTTCATAGCTTCATGTCTCAGTTCTTTTTAGCATTGAATAATTTTCCATTCTCTGGATGTACCTCCATTTATTTGTCCATTCACCAACTGAAGGATATTTTGGATGCTTCCAAGTTTTTGCCATTATTTGTATCTCAAATATGCCATGAATAAAGCTGCTATAAACATCCACATGCAAGTTGTTTTGTGGACATAAATTTTCAGTTCCTTTTGGTTAATAACAAGGAGTGTGAATTCTGGGTCGTATGATGAGAGTATGTTCAGTTTTGTGAAAAAACAAACAAACAAACAAAACCCCTGCCGAACTGTCTTCTTAAAGGGGCTGCACCATTTTGCATTTTTACGAGTAGTGAATGAATGTTCTTTTTGCTCCACATCCTCCTCACCAACATGTGATATTGTCAGTGTTCTGAATTTTGGTGATTTTAATAAATATTAGTGTTGTTTTTTAAAGTATATTTTACTGATGATGCTATTACAGTTGCCCCAATTTCCCCCCCTTTGTCCCCTTCCACTCAGCATCCCCCTTCCCTCCAGCAATACCCCCCTTTAGTTTATGTCTATGGGTCATGCTCATAACTTCTTTGGCTTCTCCATTTCCTATACTATTCTTAACCTCCCCCTGTCTGTTTTGTACCTACCATTTATGCTTCTTAATCCCTGCACCTTTACCCTCACTCTCCCCCTTTCCCCTCCCAGCCGATAACCCTCCAAATGATCTCCATATCTATGATTCTATTCCTGTTCTGGTTTTTTACTTAGTTTGTTTTAGATTCAACTGTTAATAGTTGTGAATTTGTTGCCTTTTTAATGATCATAGTTTTGATCTTCTTCTTTTTCTTAAATAAGTCTCTTTGATATTTCATGTAATAATGGCTTGGTGATGATGAACTCCTTTAGCTTTACCTTGTCTGGGAAGCACTTTATCTGCCCTTCCATCCTAAACGATAGCTTTGCTGGATAAAGTAATGTTGGTTGTACGTCCTTTCTTTTTATCACTTTGAATACCTCTTGCCAGTCCCTTCTTGTCTGCATACTTTTTTAAGAGAAATCAGCTGACAGTCTTATGGTAACTCTTTTGTAGGTAACTCTGCTTTTCTTTTTTTAAAAGATTTTATTTATTTTATTTTTAGAGAGAAGGGAAGGGAAGGAGAAAGAGAGGGGGAAAAATATTTATGTGTGGTTTCTTCTTACATGCCCCCTACTGGGACCTGGCCTGTAACCCAGGCATGTGCCCTGACCAGGAATCTAACCAGCAACTCTTTGGTTCGCAGGCTGGCACTCAATCCACTGAACCATACCAGCCAGGGCTCTCTGCTTTTCTCTTGCTGCTTTTCAAATTCTCTCTTTATTTTTAACCTTTGGCATTTTAATTATGATGCATCTCGGTGTGGTCCTCTTTGCTTCTATCTTGGGACCTTCTGTGCTTGCTGGACTTTTATATCTATTTCCTTTGCCAAATTAGGGGAGTTTTCTTTCATTATTTTTTGAAATAAAGTTTTCAATTTTGTGCTCTTCCTCTTCTCCTTCTGATATCTTTATGATTCAGATGTTGGCATGTTTGGGAATGGCCTAGAGTCTTCTTATATTCTCCTTGTTTTTTTTTAATTCTTATTTCTTCTTTCTGTTCTGTTTGAATGTTTATTTCTTCCTTATGTTTCAAACCATTGATTTGAACCCCAGCTTTCTTCCCTTCATTATTGGTTTCCTGTAGATTTTTCTTTATTTCACTTAGTGTAACCTTCATTTCTTCCTTTATGTTGTTGCCATACTCAGTGAATTCTTTGAGCATCCTGATCACCAGTGTTTTAAACTCTGCATCTGATAGGTTAGTTATCTTCATTTTGTTTAGTTCTTTTTCTGGGGTTTTGTTCTATTCTTTTACTTGGGCCATATTTCTTTGTCTTCTCAGTTTGACAGCCTCCCTGTATTTGTTGCTGTATATTAGGTAGAGCTGCTTTTACTCCCTGCCTTAGTAGCATGGCCTATTGTGAAAAAGGTACCTGTACATTGTGTGGGGTGCAGCCTTAGGTAATCACCAGGACAGGGCAATCTGTTTCACCACATCTTAGTGTTGTTTTAATTTACAGCTCCTTGATGACATCTGAAGTGGAACTTTTCTTAATGGTGGAAGAAGCTAACATTCATTGATGATCTGGCTTATGGCAAAAATTGTGATAAGTACTTTATACATATCATATCAAAAATTTTCAGAAATAATATCAATTTACAGATGATAAAATTGAAGCTCAAAGAGATTACTTTATTTGCCCAGATTCACAAGCAAATAATAGGAAATGATAATAAGTAGGAAATAAAAATAATAAATAGAAAATAATAGTAAGTAGGAAATAAATATTATTAAATCTATATTTCTTGAATTTGAAATGCTGATGGCCTTTTTTTAGTCAAGTACATTTGGTTGCTATAAACAGAGGCCCCTCATTTTTATTGGAGTAAGAGGATTTATTTTAAAGATCAAGTTGAAATGATTAGAAGGGTGTATCCCATGAAAGTCCATTTTCAACCTGGGCCCATAGTCACTGAGACTGGACTATGATTCTAGAATGTCTCATGGAAACTCTTCGTTGTTGAATTCATTCTTTTCACACTATCATTCCTTTGTTGAGATGACTCATTCTTGCTTCTGTCCTGCCATCCTCTAGCTTCCTCTAGTCAATCAGTTTCTTCTCCCTATGATGTGGGCTCACCCATTGTTTGCTTACTGTGAGCCTTGACTCTACCTTATGACAGACCCACTGGAACTTTCTCTTCCAATGAGCAAACATGTTTTGGATTTCCTATTTTTAATTTATATTCCATAGCCAGGGAGAGTTTGACAAAAATAGGTCTTTTTGAACTAGACCATGAACATTAGGTATGAGGTATGTTTATAGATTTGTTACCCTGGGACACTTCTCCCTCAGAGCCTCATCAACAGAATCAGGAGCTATGGGATGTGTTGATGTAGGTGTGAGGAGGAACTACATAATAGCCATTTCCAGCCCAATCCCTAAATGAAGACGTCCCCTCCAGACTTGATTCTAAGTTCCAGATCTTATTATCTATCACTTATTGGTGCTATTGGTGCTTTTCTCCTGCATAATGCTGTATCTCAATAGCAGTACATTTAAGGTATTCCTTATAGTATCACCAAAGAACCCTACTGTATTCTTTGTCCCCTAACTTGGCTCCAGAACTACCCCAGGTTGTAATGATCTTTCCTTCTTTTTCAGAAACCATTACTTTCAAATGGGAATATCATCGTTAGAGTTCACAAGGTGCCAATACAAATAGTGAGAAATTGTTGTTAGATTTTTAAAAATTAGACAATCACTAGAGCACATAAAATAAAATATGGAGTACTTCAACAACCACATATTTCTGGCTAA
This sequence comes from Trachops cirrhosus, assembly GCA_028533065.1. Lineage (NCBI taxonomy): Eukaryota > Metazoa > Chordata > Mammalia > Chiroptera > Phyllostomidae > Trachops > Trachops cirrhosus. The sequence continues at coordinate 2,796 of JAPYXV010001897.1, read as the reverse complement.
GTAGAAATACAAAATTTATAGCTTATATAATTATAAGTACTTCAAAGCAATCTTGAAATAAATTCTATTCAAGGGACTTAGGCTTCTTTTTTTTTTTTAGCTGGATGTTGCATTATCAGCTCATTAGCTGTCTTGAAAATTAAATTTAAATTAACACACAATGTTAATGAAAAGCATTAATGCTATACACCACTCAAACTATTTGCATAAAATTATACTTGTGAAAATTACATTGAGAATGAGTCATTGACACTTTTAGGAGTTTTTAAATAAATGCTATCTTAGAGGCTGAAAGTTAGCATTAATGAGCAAGAACTGCCAACAAACTATGACTGTTTAATTTTTGAAAACAACCATTCTGCAACTGAGGATAGAAAATATGTCTATATCCTTCTTAGAGATGTGGATTTCTTATTTTTATCTAGTATGCTTTAGAATGGATGTGTACCTTGAATTGTGCCCAATATATTCAATGGGAAAAATCCACCATGCTTATCCAAGGTCAATATTTTTATGTAGAATTACATTTTTCATCACTATTTTTGAAGTTTTTGAGAGCAATTGTGACTTACATAAGATTTCAAATAAGTTAAAAATGTGAGATTTGTTTAAGCATTAATCCTTGTCAACCTGGTCAAATAAAATCACAATCTTAAAATGTTGATCTAGAGATAAAGCTATCACTAAACATTGAGATTGAGTTTGAAACCAGACAAAATGGCAGCATCATTCAAAATGAGCATTCAGAAGAGGCAATGTGAGTCTAGGCATCAAATTGTGGGCATGTTTATTATTGAATAAAAAGGATATGATTTTGAGGGCTAAGTTCTCTATAGACAGGGCATCAGGGCTTGCTGTAGGCTCGTGTCAGAGGTGCACATGAGGGACACCAAAGTTTCTCAGAAGTGTGGTTCATTGACAACCTGCAGAAGAATGGCAGACAAAGGTGCTGGCTAAAAAAGTAAAAAATAAAATAAAGTAAAATAAAATAAATCTACCCAAATTCTACCCTAGGATTCTATATTTTTCTTTCTTTTTTTCCTTACACCTATCCCCTTCACCTCTTCCTCTTTTGGCAACCACCAACTTGTTCTCTGTGTCTATGGGTCTGTTTCCATTTTATTTTGTTTATCCACTTGTATTGTTTTTAGGATTCCACATATAAGTGAAATCATATGGTATTTGTCTTTCTCTGTCTGACTTAATTTCACTTACCTTAATGCCCATGGGTCCACCAATGTTTTTGTAAATGGTAAGATTCCATTATTTTTATAGCTGAGTAATATTTCATTGTATACATGTACATACCTTCTTTATTCATTCATCTGTTGATGGACACATAGGTGGCTTCTTTATCTCAGCTATTATAAATGATTCTGTAATGAAAGATATAGGGTGCCTATATCTTTATGAATTAGTGTTTTGGTCTTCTTCAGGTGAATGCCCAGAAATGGTATTACTGAGTTGTACAGCAGTTCTATTTTTTTTTTTTGAAGAACCTCCATACCGTTTTTCATAGTGGCTGTACCAATGTACAATCCCACCAACTAAGGGTTCTCTTTTCTCCACATCCTTGCCAGTACTTGTTATTTGTTGATTTTCTGATGATAGCCATTCTGGCAGGTGTGAGATAGCATCTCATTGTGGTTTTGATTCACATTTCACCAATGATTAGTTATGATGAGCATCTTTTCATAGGTCTGTTGGCCATCTCTATGTCCTCTTTGGAGAAGTTTCTATTCAGGTCCTCTGCCCATCTTTTGATTAAATGTTTTATTTTTTTAAATGTTAAGTTATATGAGTTCCTTAATATATAAGGATGTTAGTCTCTTATCAGAAATATTATTTGTGGGGACTTCCGGCCAAGATGGAGGCATAGGTAGATGCACTGTGCCTCCTCGCACAACCAAGATAGGGACAACAACAATATAGAAACAAAATAACAATCAGAACTGACAGAAAATTGAAGTGTATGGAAGTCCAACACCCAAGGATTTAAAAATAGACTTGTTCATCCAAACTGGTAGGAGGGGCGGAGTTAGGCCGGGTGAGGGATGCGGAGCAGAGAGCTGAGCAACCAGGGTGGCATGCAAGTCTGCAGCAGGCAGACCCTGGGTGCTCAAGCGACGGTGGCTGGTGGGCCCCAGCCAGGGGGTGGCGACCGGCAGAGCCAGCGAGGCTGCCATTGTGAAGCAAGGCACTGCGCACAACTCAGGGTCCCAGCACCAGGAAATAGAGCTTTGGGTCACTGACTGAAAAGGATGGTCCCTCGGGGTACACAGGCCCACCCACATGGGAGTTGGTGCCAGAGGGGCCCAGTTGGCTTGCGGAGGGCGGCGGAAGGGTCTGGGGTCCTACAGAGAGCAGAGCAAGCACCATTGTTCCTTCTTGGACCCTGCCCCCACATACAGCGTCACAACCCAGGGACTGGGGTGCCCTGCCCTGGTGAACTCCTAAGGCCCCGCCCCTCACTACAGGAGCTCAACAAGACCAAAACAACAACAACAAAAACAAAAACAGCAAAAAGATGGCTCAAACAGAAGAAGAATTGAAAGCTCCAGAACCCATCCTTTTAGGTGTCCAAGAGATAGTCAACTTATCAGATGCACAGTTCAAAGCACTGGTGATCAGGATACTCACAGAATTGGTTGATTTTGGTCACAAATTAGATGAAAAAATGCAGGCTACAATAAGTTTAATGAAGAAAAATGCACAGGGAACCAATAGTGATGGAATGAAAGATGGGTCTCACATCATTGGAGTGGACCAGAAGGAAGAAAAAAATATACAACCAGA
>JAPYXV010001896.1:0-13652 GCA_028533065.1 Trachops cirrhosus | reverse complement strand
AAGCAACCTAGGTGCCCATCAGTAAATGAATGGATCAAAAAACTGTGGTACATTTACACAATGGAATTCTATGCAGCAGAAAGAAAGAAGGAGCTCCTACCCTTTGCAACAGCATGGATGGAACTGAAAGCTTTATGCTAAGTGAAATAAGCCAGGTGGTGACAGACAAATACCATATGATCTCAACTTTAACAGGAACCTAATCAACAAAACAAACAAGCAAAATATAACCAAAGACACTGAAATTGAGAACAGGCTGACAGTGTTCAGAGGGGAGGGGGAGGGAATTTCAGGGGAAAAGGGGAAGGGTTTGCAGGAACAAGCATAAATGACACATGGATAATAACAAGGTGGGGAGTGGAAACGGCAGGGAGGTAGGGAGGACTGTGGGAGTGGGCTTGGATGGGGGAAAGGCAGAAAACTGTACTTGGTCAACAATTAAAATAAAATAAATAAATAAATAAATATACAAAGTAACCAAAATTGACAGAAAATTGAACTGTATGAAAATTAGACAACCAAGTAGTTAAAGAAGAAACATTCATCCAGACTGGTAGGAGGGACAGAGACAGGCAGCCAGGACATAGAGGATGAGTGGCAAGGTGGCAGCTGGCGGACCTGGCGAGGCAGTGGCTGGTGGAGCAGGCAGCCCCACATTTGAGTGCGGAGTGAGACAGACCCCCCAACCCAGGGTTCCAGTGCAGGGAAATAAAGCTTCAAAACCTCTGACTGAAAACACCTGTAGGGGTTGCGGCAGTGGGATAAACTCCCAGCCTCACAGGAGAGTTCGTTGGAGAGACCCACAGAGTGCTAGAAGATACACATAAGCACCCACCTGGGAATCAGCACCAGAAGGGCCCAATTTGTGGGTAGCAGGGAAGTGACTGAAATCCAGCAGAGAGCAAGTGGCACTCTTCCCTCTTGGACCCTCCCCCACATACAGCACCACAACACAGCAACATGGGTTGCTGTTGGGGTCTGCCCTGCCTGGTTTCAGGAGCCGTAACCCCCCGTGGCTAAGGTTGAGTGAGAAACCTCCAAAAACCAGGATGCCTAAGGGGACAAAACTTATTTCCCTGACATGGGCACTGCCTGCTCTGTGTTTGGCTCCCTTTGCTTGGTCGCAGAGTCAATGACGGGTAACAATTCTCAAAAGAGAAGGAACCTAAGACAGACACGATCATGTGGGAATAAACCATCAGGGAAGAGACACAGTGGGCTGTGGAAATGAAGGGGTGATCACATTACCCCTGCCCCTTGGCTTTGACAAAGCCTGAGTCCTTGTTCTGGGTGTGAGAAATCCAAGTCTCCCACCTGCCTTTGTCTCCTCTGCCCTACATGGGCTTGCGGAAATAGCAGGGGCAGTGCAGTCCAGACCAGAGTCGGCAGACCCCTGGGGTAAAATAGACCTGGGGCATAGAATATGCGAAATCCTGTGAGACCTGCTTGCTAGGATGCTCTTGAATATGTAGGCACGGGCAGGAAACGAAACTAGGCCTCTATGTGTTAGATGATAACAGCCCCAAAATTCAGCGTGAGCTCTTTGAAGTCTTTGTAAAATACCTACCTGTTTTTTTACCTTCCCTTGTAGATGATAATCCACGTTCTGTAACTAATACTACCTAATAAAAAGCCTGCTCAGGGGGGAAGGCAGGGCGCTCTTCACTAGAGAGAGTGGCCATGCCGTTTCTATTTGCCCACAGGACTCGGTAGTCCATGAGTATTTCTCTGGTATCATGAGTATCTGCAGCATATGCGATCACCGCGGGCTGATGGCTGCATCAGGTTGCCCCACCCTGGGGAACACTGAAGGCTCCGCCCCTTACTAAGTAACAGGCGTGCTGAGACAAAAAAAAAAATAGCTGAAATGAAAGAACAGATCAAAGCTCCAGAAAAAATAAAACTAAGCAACAAAGAGAGAGTCAACCTATCAGATGCAGAGTTCAAAACATCGGTAATTGGGAAGCTCACAGAATTGGTTGAGTGTGGTCAGAAAATACAGGAAAAAAATGATGGGTATGAAAAGTGAAATAAAGGAAAATGCACAGGGAACCAACAGTGATGGGAAGGAAATTGGGACTCAAATTAATGGTTTGGAGCAGAAGGAAAAAATAAACATTCAACCAGAACAGAATGAAGAAACAAGAATTCAAAGGATGAAAAGAGGCTGAGAAACCTCCAGGACAACTTTAAATGTTCCAATATCCAAATCATAGGGATGCCAGAAGGAGAAAAGGAGGAGCAAGAAATTGAAAACTTACTTGAAAATATAATGAAGGAAAACATCCCCAATCTGGCAAAGGAAATAGACTTCCAGGAAGTCCAGGAAGCTCAGAGTCCCAAACAACTTGGACCCAAGGAAGCACACACCGAGGCACATCATAATGACATTACCCAAGATTAAAGATCAGGAGAGAATCTTAAAAGCAGCAAGAGAAAAGGAGACAGTTACCTACAAAGGAGTTCCCATAAGGCTATCAGCTGATTTCTCAAAAGAGACCTTGCAGGCAAGAAGGGGCTGAAAGAAATATTCCAAGTCATGAAAGCCAAGGACCTATATCCAAGATTGCTCTGTCCAGCAAAGCTTTCATTTAGAATGGAAGAGCAGGTAAAGTGCTTCCCAGATAAGGTCAACTTAAAGGAGTTCATCATCACCAAGCCCTTATTTTATGAAATGTTAAAGGGACTTATCTAAGAAAAAGAAGAAGATAAAAATATGAACAGTAAAATGACCACAAACTCACAACTATCAACAACCAAACCTAAAAAAAACAAAAATGAACTAAGCAAACAACTAAAACTGGAACAGATTCACAAAAACAGAGATCGCATGGAGGGGTTATCATCGGGGAGGGGAATCAAGGACAGGGGAGAATGGGGGAAAAGGTACAGGGAATAAGAAGCATAGATGGTAGGTATAAGATAGACAGGGGGAGGTTAAGAATAGTACAGGAAATGGAGAAGCCAAAGAACTTATATGTACAACCCATGGACATGAACTAAGGTGGGAAAATGATGGGGGAAGGAGGGTGCCAGGTGGAAGGGAATAAAGGGGAGAAAAAAATGGGACAATTGTAATAGCATAATCAATAAAATATATAAAAATAAAAAAATTTAAGAAGTAAGGAGTGTGGGAGGCACAAATACTCTAAGCCACCTGATGCTGGCCATCACTTTCCCACCAAAGTCCTTCAATTCCTGGGTGGCACAGTAGTATGCGGAGCACAAGTTGCAGAACTGGACTTCCTAGGTTTAAACCCAGGCTTAGCCAGTTACTACACGACTCTGGGCAAGGATGCACCCTCTCTACTATTGTTTCCTGACCTGTAATAAGGGTTAATAACAGCACCTATCTCATAGGTTTGTTGTGAGGATTAATGGATTACTCAGCCCAAGGCCAGACACAGGGAAGGTGCACAATGCCTGGTAGCTGATGCTCTCGTTACTATATTAGGCACTTCCACTTTCTCCTGAGCCTTGCAATTCATATACCCTAGTGACACGGTTCCTCCGCCACCACTGCTGGAGGAAACAAATCACAGGGAACTCACCAACAGTCTTCTGATTGCTAACATCAAGGCCTGTTCTTTGGCTCCATCTTGTACAGCCTGCACACTTGACAACCAGTGCTTCATTTCTATTTCTTATCCGTCTATTCATTTGAGCCATATTAACTGACTTCTCTTAATCTTTTCAGCCTCTAAACAAAGGTATCCCTCAAAGTTCTGCTTTCAATATTCTTCTCTTTTGTCTCTACATGCTTTCCTTCTGGAATCTCAATCATCCTCAAATTCCACCTGTGCCTGAAACCAACATATTCTGTCCTAAGCTATAGTCATCATCTTGACCCTGGAACCAGTTCTTCTTGACCTTCGTTAATGGTGCCACTTGTCTGAGGGTCACAATCTGGCTGAATGGCACTTGTCTTTTAACCTCACCCTTATTGTCAAAGAAAGTCTACCCATTATTCAAGGCCCATTTCAAATGCTACCCTCCCCAGTGAAGCTTTTTTTCCTCCCCAAATGAATGTACTCTTTCCTCTTTTTGAAACCTCAAAGCTAGATTTTTACTGCTCTTATTATGCTACATTATACCAAAGGAAACTGTGCCATGTAGACCTTTTCTAACGATCTCTGCTCTTAGATTTAAAATCCTGTAAGGCCAGGATTTGGTCTTTGTGTCCCCTAGTACTTATCACATGCCTTGCACATCACGGTTGTCCAATAAATAACTGCTAAATACCAACTGCTTCAGTGTGTAGTAACCTCAGCCTGCGCTCTTCTCCAGCCACACCACACTTCTCTTCCACGCTAGTCCATAGCTCCACACCCTGCCTAAGTGGTTTCCACCACCAGGAAGCTCCTTCTCCCTCTGTGCTGCCTGGGGGACTCCAACACATCTCTCATAATCCAACACAGGCTATCTCTGCTTTAGTGCAACGGTGGTCACTTCCTCTTGTGCCTCTACTAATTTACAAATATAGCAGATCTTTCACACCAGGCTTGAAATAATGGAAGAAAATAAACAAGGCATGGACCTGGCGTGAGCCACCCATGGCCACTCAGTTATGCAATAATGGTGGCCCAATCCCCAGGATGTGAACACAACCGCTATTTCATGTTGTAAAAACCCACAAATCTCAGTGAAAAGGTCATTAACCAACCAGTATGTAGGAAAAATTCCAGGCAGTAAAGAGGAAAGATGGAATAGTTGACCACTATCAAATTCTGATGATGAACTCAAGATAATACCTGGAAACTTTTCCAAAACAGCTGTTACATCATCCACATCTTCAGAGTCTGGAGTTGCTGTTACCACAAATCCCAATGTAGCGTGGTTCTGGCACACCCCTCTCTGCAGTTCACCAGAATTTCCAGAAAATATGTCTGTCATATACATTTATGCAGTATAATATATACATGTCTTTTTATATATACTTCTTAAATGCCCCTTTCCCTTACTATAAGAAGGTATACCCTACATGTGCTCAGAGCCTTATCTTCAGGTATTTAAACCACTGAAACTTTCATCCGACAGGTGGGCAGTCTGTGCCTTTATTGCGGAGAGCTCCCCAGGAGGAGAGATCACATCTGACCGGTAGCCCAGCCCAATGTCCAGCACGTGAGAGACACTTGATAATATTCATAAAAAGAATACATGGATAATAGACCTATTTTTTAAAAAACCTCAATGTGTAAATCACTTTAGGAATAAGTTCTCAATAAATCATGACAGGTTTTGTTGTTAGAAATGGTAACAAATTTTATACAACTTTCAAGTCATTTTAGATTTATGAAAAATCGCATTAGCTTGAAAAGGATAGAAAGAAAAAAGTTAATAACCGAAGTCTTTAGTCAATTACCAACTGGAAAAAAATGCTTACAAAAGTCTCTGTTCTTCTGGTGATCAGTTGGCAGAATGCCAGGCAGAGGGGAAACTGGAGGACAAGTACTGTGCAGTGTGACCGCTCCGGGGGCTTCAAAGTGGACTCATGCTTGGTTTCCTCCAGGGTGTGAATGTGTCATATACCTTTGTCTAAAGGGGCTGTGGGCAAGGGCAGAGGCAGGCAGACCCTGTGTTTGTGTCCCTCTCTGAGGGGCACGTGCGTGAACAGGTCAAGGATTAGCCACAGACCCATAAGCTCACTCCCTCCAACACAGGTTTCTTCTGTACCACACTAGGGAAACTGAGGCACCTTTGTTTCTCAACCACTGTAATGTCAGAGGTGTGCAAAAGCATTTATTGTTCATGTTTATTAGTTACAGATAATCAAAACCATCAACTTTTCGAGCAGGAAGATATCCTAGAGGTCATTCAGTGCAGTGGCTTTCCAAACTTCCTTAGCCATAAAATTTTTCTTCATATAAATTCAAAGAGAAGAGCAACATGTAAAACAGAGGCCAGGGAAGGGAAGTTCGGGAACCATCGAGGAGATTCATGGAACACCTAAAGTCCATAGAGCACAATGTAAAAACCCCTGATCTATTCATATCCATTAGGATGGCTATTATTAAAAAAATAGGAAATATGTGTTGGCAAGGATATGGAAAAACTGCAACCCCTGTGCACTGCTGATGGGAATGTGAAACGATGCAGCCACTGTGGAACAATGTATGACAAACCACTTCTGAGTATACACCCCAAAGAATTGAAAGCAAGCTCCTACCAGATATCTGTACACCCATGTTCATAGCAGTGTTATTCACAACAGGCAAAAGGTAGAAGCAACCCAAGTGTCCATCAATGATGAACAGAATGTGTTATGTACATGCAATGTACATAAACAAAATGTGTTATGTACATGCAATGAAATATTATTCCATTAAAAATATTCCAGTGGAATCTTATTTCCTAAAACAAGAAGAAAAAAATCTGTAAAGTTGCAGGATACCAAATCAATACACGAAAATGTTCCATTTCTACTACATCAATAACAAACTAGCAGAAAGACAAACTAGGAAAATGATTCTATAATAACCACAACAAAAAGAACAAAATGCCTAGGAATAAATTTAACCAAGGAGGTACAAGACCTGTATACGATAAGACCTAAGAAAATGATAAGCATTGATTAGAGAAACTGAAGACACAAATAAATGGAAAGATATTCTCATGGACTGAAAGAATTCATATTGTTAAAATGTCAATACTACCCAAAGTAATCAATAGGCTCAAGCAACCACTATCAAAATCCCAATGGCAATTTTATAGAAATAGAACAAAGAATCCTAAAGTTTGTATAGAACCAGGAAAGACCTCAGAGTCAAAGCAATCTTGAGAAAGACGAACAAAGCTGGAGACATCATGTGCCCTGATTTCAAACTATATTACAAAACTACAGTAATCAAAACAGTATAGTGTTGGTGGAAAAACAGACACACAGATCAATAGAACAGATAGCGAGTCAAAAATTAAACCCACACATATATAGTCAATTAATTTATGACAAAGTAGCCAAGAACATTCAGTGGGGAAAGGACACTTCCTTCAATAAATGGTGTTGGGGAAACTGGACAGCCACATGTGAAAGAATGAAACTGGACCACTAACATACCATTCACAAAAGTTAACTCAAACTGGATCAAAGATTTGAATGTAAGAACTGAGGTCATTAAACTCCTAGAAAAAAATGTAGGAGGCAAGCTCCCTGACATTGGTCTCAGTGATGATTTTTTTAATTTGACACCAAAAGCAAAGGCAACAAAACTAAAATAAACAAGTGGGACTCCATTAAACTAAAATGCTTCTGCACAGCCAAGGAAACTACCAACAAAATGAAAAGACAGCACACTGAATGAGAGACAGCTCTGCAAATTATATATCTGATAAGGGGTTCATAGCCAAGATACAAAAAGAACTCATACAACTCAACAGCAAAAAAAAAAAAAAAAAAAAAAGGTAAAGAAAAGGAAAAAAATCTAATTTAAAAATTGGCAGAGGAATTGAGTAGATATTTTTCTAAGTAAGACACACAGATGTCCAAGAGGTAACTGAAAAGGTGCTCAACGTCACTAATCATCAGGGAAATGCAAATCAAAACCACAATGGGATGGCATCTCACGCCTGTCCTGTTAGAATGGCTGTCAAAAAGTAAATGTCAGAGAGGATATGAAGAAAAGAGAAGCCCTGTGCTCTTTTAATGGGAATGTAAATTGGCGCAGCTACCATGAAAAACAGTAGGGAGGTTCTTCAAAATATTAAAAATAGAATTACCATTTAATCCAGCAATTCCACTTTAAAAAAAAATATGAAAGTACTATCTAGAAAAGATGTATGTACCTCCATGTTCATTGCAGCACTATTTACAATAGCCAAGATATGGAAACAACCTAAGTGTGCATCGATGGATAAAGAAAATGTGGTGTATGTGCACGTACATGCACACACAGGAATATTATTCAGGCATAAAAACGAAGTAACCTTGCCATCTCTAACATGGATAGACCTTGCAGACATTATGGTAAATGAAATGAGTTAGACAAAGAAAGACATACCATATGATCTCACTTACATGTGGAATCTAAAAACAAACAAACAAAAAACATGGATACAGAGACAGACTGCTGGATGCCAGAGGCAAGGGAGGCGGCAGTGAAGGGGGTTACAAAGTACAAACTCCCAGCTATATAGTTAATAATACTATATTGTATATTTGACAGTTGATAAGAGAATGGGCCTTAAAAAACTTCATCACAAGAAAAATGTTATGAGAGATGTCAACTAAACTTACGATGGCGACCACTGCTCAGTATGTACAAATACTGAACCATGACGTTGTACATCTGAAACTAATACTATGTTATACTGGCAGTTATATCTAAAATTTTTAAAAAGGAAGGAATTATAACACATGCTACAATACTTATGAACCGTGAAAATATTGTATCAGGTGAAATAAGCCAGTCAGGAAAGGATGAATATTGTACGATTCCACTTACATGAGGTACCTAGAATAGCCAAATTCATAGCAACAGAAAGTGAAGCAGTGTTTGCTAGGGGTTGGGAGATGGGGAGTTACTGTTTTTAATGGGTGTAGAGTTTCGGTTCTGCACACTGAAGAGAGTTCTGGAGATGAATGATCATGATGGCTTCACAACAGTGTGCAGGTACTTAAACGCCACGGAACTGTATATCTTTCAATGGTTAAAGCAATAAATTTTATGTTATACATGTATTTTTTACAATTTAAAGAAAAATAAAGACCTCTGTTCTGATGCAACACAATACCTTCATTTTACCAAGGAAAAAAACAGGAACTAATGCAGAAAAATTATTCACCCTAGATCATATGCAGGCACTAGTGTTCTACCTGAATGTAATTCTGTGAAAGGTAGTTTATTGCTTACTCCATCAAACTTTTCAGTGGCTCCCAGTGACCACAGGACAAGACTGAAGTCCCTCCACACGGCATGCAAGGCCCTCCGGGGCAGGCAGTCACCTCCTCTCCGACACACTATTCACTGCTGCCCCGCACTCCCACACCGTGAGGCCTGGCGCTCCCCGCATCTGCCGCTGCCTCTCTCACTTCCAGGCCTCTGCACTGCCCACACCTTCTCCCCAACTTCGCTGGATTAAATAAACCTGAGTATCACCTCCAGCTACTAAACATCCTCCTCATCCTGAGATCCTCTTGGCCTCAGGTAGGTGTCCCTCACGCTCCTGTAATACCCCACGTACCATACCACTGCACCCATCACAATGTGTTATGATCATCTGTTTAAGCGTCACCTCCCCTACTCCCTTACTGCAGGCTCCTGAATAAATGTCTTTCACCTTTGTCTGCTGAGTACCTTGACCCCAGCTGGCTGTGGCACAACCTCAGGAAATGGTGCGGAACAAATACATCTGGTGGAAAAGCCAAGGTCCAGGGTTCTTTTCATCAGGGTAACTGAGGGCCTCCCCTCACAAAGTAAACATAATTATTAGTTGAGGGTTCTTACTTAGCAAAGAATTTCATGTGTCTTAGATGCAAGGATACCAATCCCACTCATTCCTGAAGTATGCACCCAAGTTATTCCAACTTTCTGAGGAGATGGCAGTGGAAGAGTGGACCACAAAATATAAACTTTTTCCTCCTCCCATAGACATCTGTTACTTTTACAATAAATAAGGAACACTCTTCTTGGCACTTTAACTTGTGCAACCAATTTAAATCAATCCACAAAGAACTAGTTTTATATGACAGGGACCTACACCCTGTAAGACCTTGAGGATGAGCAATCTGCAATGGAAAAAAATTTATTTGAAGACTATGTCCTCAGCTCCATACCTTCTCTAGCCTTGGTAGAAGGCAGGCTTAGCCAGAGAGAAATATTTTTAGGCGGGATACTTCAGAGCTGTAAAAATAGACCCAGTGAACAGCACAACTGTCAAAGCCTGTGAGTAGTCTAGCCACAGGGCCAAGTGAACAAGCCAAGCAGAAGCACACTGAATTTACATTTTCACAAACACATCACCAGCTTGGAAGTAGCTTCTCTGAAGCATGACGTGAATGGTGAATGTGTAAGAACTATGTCACCTGGTCCAATGAGCCTCAACACTATAGCAGGGCTGTGTTTCCTCAACATTACATTCTCACAGAAAAATCGCAGAGTTGCCTGAACTATCTGCCACACTGGAATTCCAACTTCCTCCTGACCCCCAGAAGAAGTGTGTCTAATCAGTGCTCCCCACACTAACTGTGCCTCACCAGCTCCTGTGCCTTGCCAACAAAGCCGGCTTTGGGCTCTCGTGATTTGATCCAGGGAAGAGAGAAACCATGCATCAGTTACATCTCTCAGAGCTGGCAATTCTAGACATCAGTTACCATAATGGACACTTTCTAGGTAGAGGAGGGAGCTACAAATCCACACTGTTCCCTAGGAAGATTAATACGGCAATGCCTGTTAGGATAGTGGAGTTTCAGTGAAAAGGACTAATTAAGAGGCTCCCGCAATAATCCACGTAACAACAACAGAAATTGCAAAGGAAAGCGCAGGGGAGAACCTTCCTCACAGAGGAAAGCCTCAGAGCCATTTGCAGTGTGGCACAGACCTGACCATGACCCTATCTTCAGAGTGCATGTGGCTGGAACAACAATGGCAATAACAAAAGGAGGAAACTCTGGAAAGGCTGAACTGAGTTTTGGCAATGGACTCCGAGTCTACTGACAGAAAGATGGCGGCAGAGCATCCAAGTGGAGAAAATCAGCAGGTGACTCTAATTTTGAGTCTATGGCTGAGGAGAGGTCCAGCTGGTATCTGTGGATTCCAGAGAGCCGAGAATGATCCCCTTGTCCATGGAGGCCACGCTCACAGCCCCCCATAGACAGCAAAGCCAGAGGTGCAGGCAGAATGTGGTTATCTTGGCCTCTGGGATCGCAAGCCAGTGGAACAGGAGTTAAGAGACCAGAGTTACATCCTCAGCTCTGCCTGACCCTTGACCCCAGTACCATCTCTGCAGGAGAGATTATTATAATGGTCACATGAAATGATGGAAACATCAAGTACTTTGAACAGAATAAAGTATCGCATTTGTAGAGTTTTTTCTTTTTAAGTGTCAGGCTCTGTTGTAAATGCTTTATGAGTGTGAACTATAATAATACCCAAAAATGTCTAGCAGGAGTGCCCAACCTGTAGCCCTTGGGCTGCATGCGGCCCAGGATGGCTATGAATGCAACCCAACACATTTACATTAAGTAAAATTGTAAATTTACTTAAAACCTTTTTTTTGCTCATCAGGTTTCGTTAGTGTCTGTGTATTTAATGTGTGGCCCAAGACAACTCTTCTTCTTCCAGTGTGGCCCAGAGACGCCAAAAGGTTGGACACCCCGATGGAGCACTAAGATTTTTCCCAACAATCCACATAATTAGTCTTGACATCTTTAGAATTGTTTGAGCTCCCCATATCTCCCCTATCAATTATCTTTCAAGACAGTTAAGGTAATCTAAAATAAGAGTCATCACTGGATTAGATCTGATGGAGCTATATAAAAGTATTTATTGAATAGTCACCACTGAACACATTAGTATGACTCTAAGCACTTAGCTCATTTAACTCACATAACACTGTGAAGCAAGCATCCTAATTCCCAGATAAGGGACAGAGGGGTTAAATGACTCCCCCAAGGCTCCCACAGCCAGGAAAGGAAGGGCTGGGATCCAACCTCTAGCAGGCAGCTCACGGCCTGCTCACTTTCAAGCATTAGACCACTGCTCACCAGACACAGAACAGAGAGCAGTGGCATTATCTTCCCGTGGTTCCAGGAAAGCTGGGCAGGGAGGGGTGTGCCTAAGGCAGAAAGGGAGAAAAGGAATAAGGGGGAGGAAAGGAAATTAGAAACTCAAGCAGGGGACAGATAGCAGTGAGGCTGGATCTAGCACACGGCAGAAAAAACTCCAAACCCGAGGGGCCATCTCTACTCTACCATGTCCAAAGGTATTCCATGGAATTCTTTTTATGCCGGTCAGCCCCACTCCAAGTCTAAACACTAACATGCTGACAGAAGCTGGCTTAGTGCCCCAGTATATCCCAAAGAGCAGAGAACAGCCCAATCAAGAAGTGAGCAACAATACAGGAAATGAGGGAAGCACCTGTGACAAACACATCCCATACCCAAGGAGGAAGCTAACACCTGGGAGTAAAAATATCCCTCCCCTAAGAAGAGTCAAAAGAGAGATTGTGCCAGTCTTCTGTGATCCCAAAACTTCTCCCAGGCCGCTGCACTGTTTTGAAGCAAATTCCAACAGAGAAGAACTCACTGTAAAACAGAGAGGAAGAAGTTAAACATACAGAGCAACTCTGATCCGTCTTCTATTCGGCATCAGAAAGTTCAGAGCTGAGGGCAGAGAAAAGTGAAGGGTAAACAAATTCAGTGGCTGAGGAGAAGCTTTTGGGTCACCTGAGTCCTCATCAAATCACAAGTGTCAGGGAAATGTTCATCTGTAGCTTAGAATGTTGCCCCCTCCTTTTTCTTTTAACAGCCTAAGGAGCTCTCCCCAGAAGAAATGAGCCCTCTTTGCTTTTTAAGAAAGAAAAAAAGGAAGAAAGGGAGGAAGGGAGGGAAGGAGGAAGGATAAAACACACTTGGGAGAGAAGAACCCAGCCAAAATTCAGCCTCTGAAAGGCCATGCCCAGGGAGCTCACTGACTCCTCACCAGTAACTTAAAAAACACTACAAGTTTTCCGGGCTCTTTTTGCCCCTCCTTTATAAAGCAAAAAACAACCTAATCCCCACTCAAGGGTCATTTGATGCTGTAAGCCTCTTTGCCAGCCTAAGTATCTAGCCGATGACAAATTGGCAATTAGAACCAAGTCAGAAGTGTATAATGGGCAAACACAAAAACCAAGTTAACCTTACTTAAATATTAACCTGCAGCCTAAGCAATTTTTTAAAATTTTAGACAAACAAAAAAACAATGGCAGGCAATTAGATACTCTTGGAGAATACGTATGTACAAATGACCTGTGCTCTGATCAACTGTAATTAAATCAGACCTCACTCATCTTAAATTGCTTAATTGCTCATGAAATGCGTCAGGCTCCCACAAAATATGCTTAATTTTTTTCCATCCTACTCAGCACCAACTGGAACA
This sequence comes from Trachops cirrhosus, assembly GCA_028533065.1. NCBI lineage: Eukaryota > Metazoa > Chordata > Mammalia > Chiroptera > Phyllostomidae > Trachops > Trachops cirrhosus. Next base: position 579 of record JAPYXV010001896.1, on the reverse strand, counting down.
TATGGCAAAAATGATAAATTTTAAAAAATTAAGATTTTAAACAGAACTACAACTTAATTAAAATTAAAACTATTTCAGAAAGTTCAGGAGAGTGAAGCAAAAGCTGAATTAGCAGCCTACCTTAGATGCTAGTTTGTTTTTTTTTAAATTTTTACTATTTTTCATAAGTATATTTTATTGATTTGCTATTACAGTTGTCCTATTATCCCCCCTTCATTCCCCTCCACCCTGAACACCCTCTCCCACCCACATTCCCCCCCTTTAGTTCATGTCCATGTGTCATAAGTTCTTTAGCTTCTACATTTCCCATACTATTCTTGCCCTCCCCCTGCCTATTTTCTATCTATCATCTATGCTACTTATTCTCTGTAACTTTTCCCCCCTCTCTCCTCCTCCCACTACCCTGTTGCTATCCCTCCATGTGATCTCCATTTCTGTGGTTCTGTTCCTGTTCTAGTTGTTTGCTTAGTTTGCTTTTGTTTTAGGTGTGGTTGTTAATAATTGTGAGTTTGCTGTCTTTTTTTACTGTTCCTATTTTTTATCTTCTTTTTCTTAGATAAGTCCCTTTAACATTTCATA
>JAPYXV010001895.1:0-13656 GCA_028533065.1 Trachops cirrhosus | reverse complement strand
TCTTCTTTTTCTTAGATAAGTCCCTTTAACATTTCCCATAATAAGGACTTGGTGATGATGAACTCCTTTAACTTGACCTTATCTGAGAAGCAGTTTCTCTGCCCTTCCATTCTAAATGAAAGCTTTGCTGGATGGAGTAATCTTGGATGTAGGTCCTTGCCTTTCATGACTTGGAGTACTTCTTTCCAGCCCCTTCTTGCCTGCAAGGTCTCTTTCGAGAAATCAGCTGACAGTCTGATGGGAACTCCGTTGTAGGTTACTGTGTCCTTATCTCTTGCTGCTTCTAGGATTCTCTCCTTCATTTTTACTCTGGCTAATGTAATTATGATGTGCTTTGGTGTGTTCCTCCTTGGGTCCAACTTCTTTGGGACTCTCTGAGCTTCCTGGACATCCTGGAAGTCTATTTCCTTTGCCAGATTGGGAAAGTTCTCCTTTATTATTTTGTTCAAATATCTTTTCCACTTGTTGTTCTTCCTCTTCCCCTTCTGGTACCCCTATAATTTGGATGTTGGAACGTTTCAAGATGTCCTGGAGGTTCCTAAGCCTCTCCTTATTTTTTTGAATTCTTATTTCTTCATTCTTTTCTGGTTGCATATTTTTTTCTTCCTTCTGGTCCACACCATTGATGTGAGACCCATCTTTCATTCCATCCCTATTGGTTCCCTGTGCATTTTTCTTCATTTCACTTATCGTAGCCTTCATTTTTTTATCTAGTTTGTGACCAAAATCAGCCAATTCTGTGAGAATCCTGATCACCAGTGCTTTGAACTGTCCATCTGATAGGTTGGCTATCTCTTGGTTGCTTAAAAGGATGGATTTTGGGGCTTTCAATTGACCTTCTGTTTGAGCCATCTCTTTGTTTTTTTATTTTTGTTTTTGTTTTTCCTGGTCTTGTTGCACCTGTTACGTATGAGGGGCGGTGCCTTAGGTGTTCACCAGGGTGGGGTACCTCAGTCTCTGGGTTGTGACCCTGTATGTGGGGGCGGGGTCCGAGAAAGAACAATGGCGCTTGCTCTGCTCTCTGTCGGACCTCAGTCCATTATGCCTCAGTCCCCAGCAAACTGGGCCCCTCTGGTGCCAAGTCCTGTGTGGGTGGGCCTGTGCGCCCAGGGGGACCTTCCTTTTCAATCAGTGCCCCAAGGCTCTACTTCCCGGTGCTGGGACCTTGAGTTGCACATAGTTCCTTGCTTCACAGTTGCCGCCTCGCTGGGTCTGCAGGTTGCTGCCGCTCAGCTGGGGTCTGCCAGCGGCTGCTTGTGCGCCCAGGGTCTGCCTGCTGCAGACTTGAATGCTGCCCCAGTTGCCTTGTGTTTCCAGGTTGCCTTATGAGTCTGGTCCCAACGCTCTCTGCTCTCTGCTCCGTGACCCACGCCCGGCTGCCCGACTCCACCCCTCCTACCTGTCTGGATGAACGTGTCTAATTTAACTCCTTGGTTGTTGGACTTCCATACCCTTCAATTTTTTGTCAGTTCTGGTTGTTATTCTGTTTCTAAATTCTTGTTGCCCCTATCTTGGTTGTGCGAGGAGGCACAGCGTGTCTACCTATGCCTCCATCTTGGCCACAGAGTGTGATTCATCTTTAAAAAGGAAAGAAATTGTCACATACTTCAACATGGATGAACCTTGAAGACATTATGCTAAATGAATAAGTCAGTCACAAAAAGATTAATTAGCGTATGATTTAATTTCTGTGCCGTACCTAGAGTAGCCAGATCCATAGAAACAGAGAGTAGAATGACAGTTTCCAGGGTCCGAGGGGAGGATGGAATGGGGAATTGTTTTTCAGTGGAGACGGAGTTTCAGTTTTGCAAGATGAAAAAGAAAGAGTTCTGGAGATTGGTTGTACAATGATGTGAGTATATATAACACTACTGAAATGTACGCTTACAAATGTTAGGCTCTGGTCGGGTTGCTCAGTTGGCTAGAATGTTGCCTCAGTAGTCAAAGTTGTAAGTTTGATCTCCAGCCAGGGCACATACAAAATCAACCAATGAATGCATTAATGAGTGGAATAACAAATCAGTCAATCTCTCTCCTCTCTCTCTGTCTCTGCCTTCCTCTCTATCTCTAAAATCAATAAATAGAAAAAATGGTTAAGACAGTTTGTTGTTTGTATTTTGTCACAATTAAAAATTAAAGAAAAATGTGACTGTATGAAATTTTGGTGAGGATGTGATGAGGATAGTCACTCTCAGAGCTTGCCCACAGCTGGCAGATCATGCATCGGTAGAGCAATTGATATTGTCCAGAAAGTATGAACAAGTCCGTATCCTGACACTTGGGCACTCTGCTTCTAGAGTGAAGTCTCACAGGTGTGGGAGAGGAGACATATACAACAATGTTCACAGCAGTAGCATTTATAACAGCCAAAAAAAGAGGGGGGACAATGTAAATGTTCATCAAACAGAAAAAGGAGAATGTGATGTATTCATACAGTGAATTACTGCCTGTATCACTTGACTAAACCTCAAAAGCATCATTAAGTAAGAAGAAGCACACATAGTGTGGTACCATTAGAAATGTATGAATACATAAGTAGTATAAAGAAAATACTGTGGATGGAGATGGTTGACAGCAAATTCTGGGGACGATTAATTCTGGAGGGGAGAGGGGTTTGGGATAAGAAGGGTGCACTGGGGTCTCTAGCAATGCCAATAACACTGTATTTTTTTTAAAAAACAATTTGACACATGTGGCAGGATGTTAAGATTAGAGCTAAGTGGTGAGTACTTAAAATTTTGTTACTTTATTTGCTATACTTTTCTGTATGTTTGGAAGATACTCGGTTTGTTTTGTTTTTTAATTTTTAAAAAATACTTATTTTTTTTAGAGAGAGGGGAAGGAAGGGAGAAAGAGAGGGAGAGAAACATCGATGTGAGAGAGAAGCATTGATAGGTTGCCTCTGGTAGGCACCCTGACAAGGGACCAAGCCCTGACACGGAATAGAGCTGGAGACCTTTCACTTTGCGGGAAGATGCCCAACCAACTGAGCCACACTGGTCAGGGGTACCCTTGTTGTTGTTGTTGTTGTTGTTGTTGTTGTTGTTGTTTTAAAGACTTTAAATGATAGAGTGGGGCACAGTTTGTTTGTATCTCAGTGTGTAGTCCTGTCTGCAGTGGGAAGCATTTTTACAGAACAATGAAGATTTTAACTGCCCAAGGAACAGATATACTATAGGAGTTTTGTATCTTGGTGTCTTTGTAAGAGTTCCCCTAAAGGAAAGAGTTTTGCTTTAAAAAAAAAAAAAAAAAAAGGAAAAGACAGAGCCCTGAGTGAGCCGTTTTCTGAGATTCCCTTCCTCTTCATTAGTTTGCAGTCCTAGGAGCTAATACTTATGTCTTAGAAGAAAAAACTCCTTTTCTTTGTCTCTGATTTGATTGCTAAATTAGTTGTCCCTGGGCATTTCATGCTGTTTGTAATTGTGACAGAGCACAGGCAGACCTCAGAGATTTTGTAGGTTCTGTTCCAAACCATCCCAATACAATGAGCCATGATCTGTTTGCTGGTTGGGAGTCTCACCTTCAGTTTGTAAGAAAACATAGCACCTGTGAAGCACAGTGAAGTGAGGTGCAATAAAACAAGCCATGCCTGTATTTGGTACTTCCAGGTTCTGCTTCCTCTGGGCTGCAGAGATCTGATAGCTCAGGGTCCATGCTGGATAAGCCAGGTGATTCCTGGACTATTGGAGCTTGCACCAGTAAGCAGGCTTTTCTGGTTCAGTCCTATCATTTGAAGAATAAGGAAACCGAAAGCCAAAGAAGTGGAGTGACCTGCCAAAGGGCACAGATCCCCCAAGGTGCTTAGCAGAAGTCAACAGGCCCCTGACAACCTCTTGAGTCATCTTCTTGTTTTTTATTCTCTGGAACAATGCCCTGAGTGAATCTGTAATTTGCTCTCTTGCTTAAAAATCCTCCAGGGTTCCCATCTCCCTTAGGACATAGTTTTGGCTTTGGCTGTGAGCCTTGAAGCGGAACCCACTACTCCAGCCTCCTCTTGAACCCACTGCTCCTTATTTACAGGGCTCCAGTCACTCTGTCCTCCCCTTCTCCTTGTGCCCAGAACACTCTGGTCATTCCTGCCTCAGGGCCTTTGTACTTGCTTACCCCTCTGCCAGGTGTGCTCTTGCCGCTGCTCTTCATTTGCATCCAAGCTTAGAAGTCACCTTCTTAGAGAGGCCTTCTCAGATCTTCTCATACCTTCTGCTCTGCTGCTCAGAAATCTCTCCGGCTCATTATCCTACTTTATTTTTTATTTTCTTGAGGGCTATTATTTTGCCCAGAAGTTATTCATTTGGTCTTTCTTCCTTTCTATCTACCTGCCTATCTCTGGCTGTCTGTCCATCTGGGCATTTGTATCCTCCTGCAAGCCATGGTCTGTGTGTGTCCTGTCTGGTACCACCAGCATCTGGAACATCACTAGAACATGTCAGGCACTTGTGTTGGGGGTCCTCAACACCACCCCCAGGTTTGGTGATTGTTGGGGAGACTCACAAGATTCAGCATATAATTACACTTATGGCTAAATTTTATTTCAGCGAAAGGACACAAAGCAAAATCAGCAAAGGGAAGAGGTGTTTGGGGCGAAGTCCGGAGGAAACCAGGTGCAAGTTCCAACTGGCCTCCCTGTGGAGTGACACAGGGCATGCTCAGTTCCCCCAGTACTGAAGCATGACAGCACATGTGAGGTGTTGTTGTCAGGGAAGCCCATGAAATACTCCCTGCCCAGGGATTTTCCTGGGGGCTAGCCCCACAGGCACTGCTGCCTAGCATGTACTAAGATTTCAGACTCCCAGGAGAAAGCCATACTCAGCCTAAGCCACAGTTTGTTTGATCCAGGCATTGGGAGCCCCTCTTATTACTTGGGGCAAGTTTTATATCAGTGTAGGGAACTATTTGCCACTCAAGTTCCCAGGCACCAGCCAAGAGTGAACTCGTAAGCAGGGCTTTCAAAGGATAGAAGTCGTGGGCCTACTAGGGTAACACCCTTTTGCACACTACTTAAGAGATGTTTATGAACAAATGAATCACCCAGTGTGACTACAGGGCCAGTGGAATCAGACCGTGGCCTCCAAAGGCCAGAGGCTGTGACCTCTCCTCCCTGGTCAGCGGTTCTACCCTTAGACACAGGGAGGTAAGAGTGGTCAGTCTGTCCTTCCTCCTGCTGCCAGGCCCTTGGTAAGTGTGGCTCTCTGGTCCCCAGGTGTTGAAGCACAATGGGTCTTCAGAAATTCTCAACAAGCTATATGACACGGCCATGGACAAGCTGGAGGTGGTTAAGAAGGACTATGATGCCCTGCGGAAGAGGTACAGTGAGAAAGTTGCCATCCACAACTCGGACCTGAGCCGGCTGGAGCAGCTGGAGGAGGAGAACCAGCGCCTGCTGAAGCAGACGGAAATGCTCACCCAGCAGAGGGACACAGCCATCCAGCTGCAGCACCAGTGTGCCCTCTCCTTGAGGAGGTGGGGACTGGGGCCACTGAGGGCCAGAGGGACCTTCTTTGCTTGGGACCACTCTCCTCTGTGGGCTTGTGGTTATCCACAAGGTTCCCAGACACTACCAGAGAGTAAAACAGTATGGCAGTTGTGCTTTTTCAATAGAAAAATGCTTATTTCCAGGAAACTTTTTTTTTTTGACACTTGCTGTGTCTTGGGAGTTGTCATTCTCATCTGAACAACTTCGGTATGTACCGACCATCCCAGTGCCTAGGGCTCCCACAGGCCTCTCTTCTCTGTCAGTCACCCACCTAGCAAACAGCAAAGTTAATTGTCCTAGGTATTGTTTCTTCCAAAATTTGATTTTTTGTTAAGGTATATGATCTGTAGGGATGTGAGCCCTGGCCTCAAACAATGTTTCATAAAGTACACTCCTGCAGAATACTAGTTCCTGGGAGCATTTGCTGATTTCACGTGAGAAGTGATCTCTGGATGTGAAAAGGTTTGGGAATTGCCAGGTTGCACAAGGACGGGTATCTGCAGTGCGGGACTTCTCAGAGCATTCAGTCTGGTGCTGAGCACTAGACTGTCTGAGACGGGGACACAGAATGTAGTATTTCCCAAGCATAAGTCATCAAAGGACATAAATTTTTTTAAATGGAGAGCCATGCAGGAGATTGGTGTCCAAAGAACACACTTTCTGAAGTGTTACTCTGGACGTTAGAGCCTTAGGCTCTTAATCTGCAGGGCTGCCTGTGTAGAAGGTACTTCCTGGCCTGGAAGGACCAGCTGTGCTCTGACACTAACCTGGTGACTTTGGGCCAGCCAACTGCATCTCCTTCTTTTCTGTATTTGTGAAATGAGGTGGGTGGATTAAATGACCGTTAAGCTCCCTTTTATCTCTCATATGCTGTGATTCTAGCATTAAAAAAAATGTAGCTTGACCGTGAGAGAAATTTGCTGTTGTTTCTAGTAGAGCAGAGGGCATGAAGTTCTCAGTTCAGCTTTTGGTTTTCTAAAGGCTGAGGAAAATTCCAGGTCCAGGGCACTGGCACTCTGTGACTTTTCTCTCTCAGGGGTGTAGAGAATGACCTCCCTTGAAACTTCATGCTTGACTGTCCAGCACAACAGAGCTGACTTGGCCGGTCCCCGCCACCCCCCACATCCTGGCTGCCTTTCTCCCTCAGGTTCGAGGCGATCCACCATGAGCTGAACAAGGCCACAGCCCAGAATAAGGACCTGCAGTGGGAGATGGAGCTGCTGCAATCGGAGCTGAAAGAGCTGAGGACCACGCAGGCGAAAACTGCCAAGGAGTCAGAGAAGTACAAGGAGGAGCGGGACGCAGTGTACAGCGAGTACAAGCTCATCATGAGCGAGCGTGACCAGGTCATCTCTGAGCTGGACAAGCTGCAGACCGAGGTGGAGCTGGCCGAGTCCAAGCTCAAAAGCAGTACTTCGGAGAAGAAGGCGGCCAGCGAGGAGATGGAGGCACTGCGACAGGTAGGTGGTTGGGCGGCTGGCCTCCTAGACCCTGGGAAAGCAGCAAGAAAGGAATGGCTGTGGTGCACGCAGTGTCCAACCAGCAGTCTGCTCCTGCATCAGAGTGCAGGGCTGGGTTATTGGATACTGCCCAGGATATCACTAAGTTCACTACGCTCAGTGCCTAGCTCTACTCTGGGCTACAGGGATGCAAGGGGAGTTCTGGCTATGGTCTCAGGCCTCCACAGCTTACATTGTAGGAAGAAAGTCAGGTGACATGCCCAGATACGCATGTGCTCCAGGTACAGATGCTCACACTCAAACGCATTGTGAAGTAAGTGTTGATCAATCTCGTGCTGAAGGTCAGTGGTATCTCAGGGACTTGCTCGTTAAGAAGCTTGATCCCAAGGCCAACTTTCCAAAGCCATAGATACCTTTGGCTTTGTGAATCACCCTTAGGGCTCTTTTCCCACCATCTGAAGGATTTGCTTTTTAAGGGGCAACCTGGCTCCAGCTGAGAAGATAGTATACTAGGCTGTGCCAGATACCCTTCGGTGGTCTTGCTTCCTCTGGGACATGCCTCCAGGGTCAGGGGCCTGGGGTTCATTAGCATTAGAGCTAGGCCAGCTAGCTTGCCTACTGCGGGCTCAATGTTGATTCTTGGAATTTTTCCTCCTGGCCTCTGGGCCTCATCACTGACAGCCCTCACCCCCAAGTGCAGATGTGTCCTACTACCTTCCTGATTTGAGGTTCCCTCCCCATCCTCTTAGTCAGTGTTGTGGCTCTGTTTAGAGCTGCTGAACTTTTTTTAGAGCTGCTGTTTAAATCTGCTTCACAGCAGATTTTTTCCCCCATTGAAATGCCTCTCCATTCTACTTTTCTATGCAGGTCATTTGGAATGCAGTTTTAAAAAATGGCCTGTGAGACCTGAAAAGCAAGGTGTTAGAAGTCGGGCAAATTGGCAGGGGATGGCAGGCATTCTATTGTTGGAGCTGGAGTCTCCTGGACCCAACACAAGGCAGGGCCGATGCCCCAGGGGTGGCCCAGCCCTGGGTGGCTTTCTTGGACAGTGACACCTCCTCATGCCCAGGTAGTGCTAGGGGCCATGGATCCAGGGGGAACAGGCCCTGTGCTGGGAGAGCAGCCCTTCTCAGTCATGTGAACTCTTATCTTTCTGGATCTTGGTTTCCTCATCTACAAAATGGAAATGATAATAGATAGCATCTGCCTCATGGGTGGTTATGTCAGTCACATGATTTAATATTGAAAACACACAGACTTGTGCCCATGCAAAGTAGGCATGACTTGAGTCTTTATTATTAAGATGATTATTAGCTACTTTGTCAGGAACCCTATGAAATTGTTTTTATAGGCAAAAATGGACCAACTGATGGCAATTTCATATCAAGGGAGTGAGACTTCCAGACCATCAAGGTGAAAGCCATTGTGAAAAGGAGAATTTACTTTGATGAAATTTGTAAAAGATCATGAGAAGCAATTTTTAATAAACAAATACAATGTATTAGGACTTAGTAATTGTTCTAGAAAAACTACCAACTCATTTTCACACTCTGACATCTGAGAGCTTTTAATGGTTAGGAAAATGTTATACAACAAGGAAAACAAATTGATAGAGTAAAACTTTGAAAATGACTGAGTCAGTCTCTAAACCAAAAAGTCAAGGATGATGTGTCAAGCACATGAGAGGTGAGCCTGGGATAGGACAACAGCCCACATGGAGGGGTTTTGGGGATTATGAGGTTAACTGTGCCCTCTTTAGGATGGTGGAAAGCACCGAGAAAGATGCAGAACCACTGACTCCCTGAGGTGCTAGCATCTGGTGGCAGCCTGTCACCCCACTCCCAGCATTCATGCGTGCCCTTCAGCCTGGAGCCTGGCTCCCGGCCTTCGCAGGGGGGCATTGGCTGGGTGTCAAGTCTGCCTGTCAGCTGAGGCAGGAATCTTTTCCTGGCACTGATCTGAGTCAGCAGGGGAGAGTGTCGTTCCCCCTGCCCCGCCCCCCAACAGCTTCCAGAACTGAAACCCTCAGCTCCTCCTCTACTTTGTCTAGCTTTTCCCATAAGACCACTCCCCCACTCATCCAGAATAGGCCAGGGTTGTGGCCTGGCCTATTTTGGCTCTGAGGTATGGGTGGGAGGGCCTTAACCTCCTCATTGCCTGACAAGACCCCCTGGTGTGAGCTGTTCCCCTACTGGGGGCTGAGGTGCAGTCCCTGGGCCTTTCCCCTGGCCTCATGCCCGCGCAGGGTGTCTTGTGAAAACCAGCCCATCTCTTCCTTAGCCTGTGGCCCTGAGGTCACCTGGGGTGGCAGAAGGAGATCATGGGTGGTGCTTTTGCAGACTGAGGTCTGCGTGGTGTGGAAGAAGAAGCACAGGAGCAAGAGTCCTGGAGACCTGGGTTCTGGGCTCAGCTCCCTGAGTTGGGACCTCAGAGGCAGTCACTTCTGGACCCTGAGGTTCCTCATCAGTATAATCAGGGACCTGGACAAAGGGACCTTAGCTCCCCAATTCTCTTGACATTTTAAATTAGGACACTGTATTCCTCCTCTTCCCTCTTGATAAAACTAAGTATTATATACTTCCAGGGTTTCTCAGAAGGAAGCAGTGTTTTGGAGGTATGCTCATTTTGGAGACTAACAGTGATGGGGGCCCAGTGGAAGGAAGGGGAGATGGGAAGAGGGTAGGCTCTGCCTGATTCCCTGGCATTGGTCCCTCTTTGTCTCCACCTCTGGCCTTCAGCTTGAGATAATTATCCAGGGCCAAAAGGAAAGACTTTTCATCGAAACCACATGTAACATAGTTCAAGTAGAAAACTATATTACTGTAAAACACTGAGTGAAATATAAACTTAAGAAAATATTATTGTTAAATTTATTAGCACTCTTAAGTTCTCAAAAGCATTAATAAAAATAATTGTTTCTAAAAATATCAAAACACACATCACTACATAAAAATGGGAAAAAATCAAAACTAAAATAATTTGACTTGTTTTTGGGAATTGAGTTCTCAGCGGAGCATGCCGCTCTCCCTCTCTCAAGGTAAGGTGTTATTTTTTGTGCAGGTTTTTCCCCAGTTCTTTCTGATTTTGTATGTAAGAGACAAGGGGGGAGTTATAAACTGACTGCACACAATTTTCTGTCTCCTTCATACTTGTCTCTTGGCTGAACTTCTGAGATCTTTTTGAACGTGTTTTAGCGGAGCCTGCATTGCTGTGTGCTGTGGCGTCAGTGGAAGTGTTCTCAGTGTGTTTGTCTTCCTTATTTTTATCGCTCAGAGGTGGAGATTCCCAATGCAGAGACAGTAGTATCTGTTCCTCTCCTGTCTTGTTTGTGTTTTGCTTCATCAGAAAGCCTTTCAGCTAGGGTAGGAGTTACTTTTGCAATAGACACTTGCTTGCCATTTCCCCGGTGTTTTCTAAAGGTATAGTGGCACAGAGGGAGCTTTCTCTATGAGCACTTAGAGTTTGAATTGAAATTTTTATGGAGCATGCAATGCTTTGAGGAAGTGTCAAGAAGCAAATGCTTCAGATTTCAGCTTTGAAAATGAGCTGAGATACAAGGGACTCCAACTGCTGTTTTTTTCAGATACGGAATTATTTAAAAATAACTGTGTATGCTAGAGTTAGAAAACCAGAATATAGAAACCGGTATTGCAGAAACAGGGAGTTGTGACTTATGACCAGTGTCTGTACCCTTCACTGCACTTGGGCCTTGCGTCATTATGTTGTGTTACGGGCACACTTTAGAGAGATGTGGTGGCTCTTTGTAGGTACAAACCACACAAGTGGCAGGGTGGGGCCTGGAACAAGCCCTCCAGGGGAGGCATTCTACCTGGGCCAGTGAGACCTTGGCTGAGAAGGGACTAGGGTTCTAGTTCAGGCTCTGTGTGGGGTTGTGAGAATTTGGACTGGACCTTAATGTCACTAGGGATCTGAGCATGGCTGTGGGGCCTGTGGTCATTGGTGTGGGGGGCGATGATACAGGCATAGTAGGGTGGTGTTGGGATGGGCTGTGGCTGGGATCCTGCTGATTCCCTCCATCTAGCTCCCGAGAGTTCAGCCCCAGCCCTTGCACCCATCGGATGGTACTTCTAAGCCAGAAGGCCCAGTAACCTCCTCCTCTGCTTGCCCTTCATTCCCACCAGATCAAAGACACGGTAACTATGGATGCTGGCAGAGCCAACAAGGAGGCTGAAATTCTTCGAAAGCAGTGCAAGGCTCTGTGCCAGGAGCTGAAGGAGGCCCTCCAGGAGGCAGATGTGGCCAAGTGCCGGCGGGACTGGGCCTTCCAGGAGCGGGACAAGATTGTGGCGGAGCGGGACAGCATCCGGTATGGTACCCCTGGGCTGGTCTGGCCTTAGGTCTCTCCAGGACACATGGGGTCTGTGGGGAGGTCCACAGTCATTTGCCACATGTCCAGGTAGGGTGAGAGTGATTAGGTTCTTCCCTTCTCACCCTACGTGATGCCCCCATCTTGCCTCAGAGCACTAGTATTTTCCATTATGTGTTTCCATCCCATTCCATTTCACCCTAGGCATCAGTGTGCACTGTGAAGTGGCAGAAGACCAGATTTTTATTCTAAGTTCTGACAATTAGAACTGCATTCTCTCTGTCAGTATTCATTGCATACCTACTATGTGCCAGGATCTCAGGTCACTTGAGCAAGGAGATCCTGGGAGACAGCCTCCAAGGCTCCCAGGTGGCTGTGATGCCTGTGAGGGGCTGGCACTGTGGGACTGCGGGCCACTTTGTCAGACAGGACAGTGGGGAAGGAAGATGCATGGGCAGGGAATTCTAGGGCCACAGGCAGAGCTGTGATGGGGGCATGGAGGGCACTGGGTAGTGGGGGACAGATGGAGGGGTCTCCCCAGAAAGCATGGTATTTGAGCCAGAACTTAAGCATGAGTGGGATTTTTCCAGATGGAGAGGGGGAAGGGCATTGCAACCTGAGCAAACCTCATGAGCAAAGTGTGGTGTGATCAGGGCAGGGCAGGGATCTGGGTGTGAAGTCACAGAACAGGCAGCTGACAGCGCTCCTGAGCGCAGGTTGTTAGGGCCTTAAAAGGGAAGCCTGGGAATGTAGACTGGATCCTTGGTTGACGTAGAGCCAGGAGAGGCTGGAGGTAGGGTGGGGTGTTGGTAGTGAGCAAGGACTTGATAATGAGAGATTCTAAAAGATCCCTTGTGGCCTTTGTAAGGAGAGACTGATGTCCACCTAGGCTAGTCAGCAGATGAAGGTTCAGGGTTGGGAGGATATGGGGCCATAGAGAAGGGGGGACAGCTCTCAGGGTCCATCCAGTAACAGGATGCAGTTCTGGGGGTGGCACAGGTTCTCTTGCTGCCAGGCCCCCTGTCTCCACCTCCTCTCTGAATGGCTGAGGTGGTTCCGAGGTTCCAGAAGCCATATGTTCTTTAGCAGAGGGTTGTCAAGCCTGCCCTTTATACCTGCATAGAGCTCAGGGCTGCAGAGATGCATGAGGTATGATTCCTGTCTGAGTGGGGGGGTCTCAGTCTGGTTGTGGGCTGGGGCCAGCTCTGGAAAGGCCTGTGTGTAGGTGGTTATGAGATATTTGGCCAGTGCTGGAGCACAGGGCTGCCTGGTGGGCTGGGGTGACAGGTGGTCTTTGACCCCAGGCACATTGACAGTGAAGCAGTGGGGTGAGCACTGGGGTGAGCACTGGATATTTGGAACCCAATGGTTGTTGCCTGGTAACTGGGGCAAGAACCATCTTCTCCTGGATCCTCAGTGTTACCTTTGTCCCTCAGTGGGGTTAGCCTTGATGGCCTTACTTCTAAACTTGCCAACAGAGACTTCCGGCCAAGATGGAGGCATAGGTAGACACACTGTGCCTCCTCGCACAACCAAGATAGGGGCAACAAGAATTTAGAAACAGAATAACAACCAGAACTGACAGAAAATTGAACTGTATGGAAGTCAGACTACCAAGGAGTTAAATTAGACGCATTCCTCCAGACCGGTAGGAGGGGCGGAGTTAGGCATCCAGGGGGAGAGGGGTCGCGTGGCACAAAGAGTGTTGGGACTGGGTGTGTAAGACCACAGCAGGAGGACCCTGGGTGTGCAAGCAGTGGCTGGCAAACCCCGGCTGAGGGGTGGCAACCTGCAGACCCAATGAGGCGGCGATTGTGAATCAAGGCACTGTACGAAACCCAGGATCCCAGCGCTGGGAAATAGAGCCCCGGGGCACTGATTGAAAACACCTGTGGGGGTTGAGACACAGGGAGAGACTCCCAGCCTCACAGGAGAGGTCGTTGGAAAGTCCCATGGGGTGCACAACCCCACCTACATGGGAATCAGCACCAGAAAGGCCCAGTTTGCCTGGGGGAAGCGGCATAAGGGACAGGTCCGATGGAGAGCAGAGCAAGTGCCATTGTTCCCTCTCTGACCTTACCCCCCCATACAGCCTCACAACCCAGTGACTGGGTTGCCCTGCCCTGGTGAACACCTAAGGCTCCACCCCTCATACGTAAAAGGCATGACCAGACCAAAAAAAAAAAGATGGCTCAAACAGAAGAACAAATGAAAACCCCAGAACCCATCCTTTTAAGCGACCAAGAGATAGCCAACCTATCAGATGCACAATTCAAAACACTGGTGATCAGGATGCTCACAGAATTGGTTGATTTTGGTCACAAATTAGATGAAGAAATGAAGGCTATGCTAAGTGAAATGAAGAAAAATGCACAGGGAAACAATAGTGATGGAAT